>JAOUQT010033554.1:0-11351 GCA_025769995.1 Xyliphius kryptos
GGATAAATGGGGAGGGGTGGAGAAAGCAATGGCAAACTACTCCACTATACTTGCCAAAATACTTCGTGAATCACGATGCATGAAGTGACCGAGAGTCGGCTACGACTGATCGGGATAATCATCATCAATCATGCAATCACAAATTCTCTCCACTCCAACCCTTCTACCGCCTTCCGCCTGCTTCCACCTGTTGTAGTGCTAACCACTAAGCCACAGTGCCGCCTGTGATTGCATAGGTGACAGCCAAAGGCCAATCCTTATTTGACCTCGCTGCCTTAACAAACACGTCTTGGCGAAGAAAATACCTTTGTGTCTGCCAAAGAAGCAAGCTCTCATGGCATTTAGCAATTCACATTCGAGCTATTATATATTTTGGCCATAGTGTACTTTTATACGTACATTTGCTTAAATAAAACAGTAGTTTTAAGTTGTAAACATAACTGGTTTAGCTTTAATCTCTGCTAATTAAAGTTAAAATGTAAGGCTCATGGAAGAGAGGATGCTTTAAACATGTTGTGCATTTTATATTAATTAGCTGAATTTGTAATAATTCACTTTTTAATGGTGCCCTCTTCTGTAGAGCATAATAGTGATAGACTGATAACATCAGTAAGTCCTTTCATGTACTTGCACTTAGAGTTTATACAAACCACACATGAGTTCAATATTGTACTATTCATCCACTGCTTTGGTTAATTGTTTTGCATATTGGAATATTAAATATGTCAGGGCCTATTTATATACAAATATTTTGATATTAACATTTTATTAATCCATAGTACAAGACTGGATTCTTGTAAAATGAACAATATTAAAGTAAAGCTGTTTACTGCATTTTGTCATGTGATAGTGCTTGTGCACCTTTGGTTTGAATAAAAAGATACCCTGTTTAAATTAAATTAGAAGTTATTTAAAAATAAATTTACTTTTTTACTTTAACTACATGTGGTGCATGTACTTTTATACTTCTACTTGACAAAAAAAAAGTCAAGTAATGATTTACAATATACAAGTACTTTTACTTAAGTATGGGACTTCAGTACTTCTGCCACCTCTGCTAATCATCAATAACACTACAGACAAGTTGTCTATTTCCATACATGTTACATGTTACATATGCCTTATAAACATTTTATAGTAAATATTTTTTTATCTGTACATAATGTTTATAGAATTATTTACATTACTAAAGTTTGGACACACCATTTTATTCAATGCGTTTCTGTGCTGACTATGTCTTAGGTCTGTTGAACACTTTGACTCAAGTGAGACGGAGGCAGCACCACAAATCGATAAGTTCACCAGCATTTATATTAAAAACATCAGGGAGGACATGGACGAGCACAAGCTAATACAGGTTTTCAGCAAGTTTGGTAAGAATCTTTGACAGCACAACTGACAGGAACACAAAATAGTATAAATGAACCATAAGCAATGATCTCAGATTAGACTTACAGGAGTGATGTGATTAATTTAGAAGCAGAAAATAAAATAATACATTTCACATGTGTCTTTGTGACATTCGTTAATGTTATGGTGTGTGTGTGTGTGTGTGTGTGTGTGTGTGTGTGTGTGTGTGTGTGTGTGTGTTTGGGTTTGGGTGATTCAGGTACAGTCCTAAGTGCTCGTGTCATTCGATGTGAAAACAAAATCTCCAGGGGCTTTGGTTTTGTGAAATTTGAGAAGCCTAAAGATGCTCAGCAGGTGAATGTGAACATTTGCAAATCTGTCGTGAAAAATTGGTGCATTTTATAATTGTTTCATTGAGTTAAAGTGTTTGCTCATTTTACCCAACAGTGTTATTACTTTTAATATTAATTTTGTGTGTGTGTTCAGGCTGTGAATGAGATGCATAAAACAATGCTAAATGGAAAGCAGCTATATGTGAGCCGAGCTCTGAAAAAGGAGGAGAGGTATAATCAGATTCAGACTCATCCCAGCCACCAGCATGTACAAAATGTGGTTGTTATGGAGGCTGCACCAAAACCGCCAGTGATTTCACATCAACTTGAAGAACCATCTGAGTGTTTTAAGTCTGAAAATGGTCAACAGGTGGGCACGCACGCACGCACACACTCTCACACACAGATACTCTTTACCTTGTATGGCTAATAGATTTAGATAGATCAGCTTAATGATGAACAGAATTAAACTGTGACATGAAGCTCATGTCATCTTCTAAAAAACTACACACATATACTGAAATGATCTGAATGTTTAGCAATTTTTATTTGTATCTAATTAATAAATACAGTTTGTCTACAAACCGGATTCCAAAAAAGTTGGGACACTAAACAAATAGTGAATAAAAACTGTATGCAATGATGTGGAGATGGAAAATGTCAATATTTTATCCGTAATATAACATAGACGGCAGATCAAAAGTTTAGTCTGAGTAAATTTAACATTTTAAAAGAGAAATATAGTGACTCAAAATTTCACAGTGTCAACAAATCCCAAAGTTGGGACAAGTAGCAATAACTGGCAGGAAAAAGGAAACCAATTAACAATTGGTTAATTGGGTCAACTGACAGCATGATTGGGTATAAAAAGCTTCTCAGAGTGTCAGTGTCTCTCTAAAGCCAAGATGGTAAGAGAATCACCAAATCCACCATTGTTGCGCAAAACGATAGTGCAACAATACCAGAATGGTGTTACCCAACGTAAAATAGCAAAGACTTTTAAGTTATCATCATCAACCGTGCATAACATCAAAAGATTCGGAGAAACTGGAACAATCGCTGTGCGTAAGGGTCAAACTCTACTGGATGCTCGTGATCTCCAGGCCCTTAAATGTCACTGCACCTCAAACAGGAATGCCACTGTCAGGGAAATAACAGAATGGTCTCAGGAATAATTCCAGAAAGCATTGTCAGTGAACACAATCCACCGTGCCATCTGCCGTTGCCAGCTGAAACTCTGCAGTGCAAAGAGGAAGCCATTTCTAAGCAGAAGCTCAGATGTTTCCACAGGCTCAGGGGTCTTTTAGAATGGAGTGTGGCAAAATGGAAGACTGTTCTGTGGTCAGATGAGTCACGATTTGAAATTCTTTATGGAACACTGGAATGCTATATCATCCAGACCAAAGCGGATAAGGATAACCCAAGTTGTCATCAACAATTCTTTCAGAAGCCTGCATCACTGATGGTATGGGGTTGCATGAGTGCTTGTGGCATGGGCAGCTTGCATGTCTGGAAAGGCACCACTAATGCAGAGAACTATGTTCAACTTATGCTCCCATCTAGATGTTATCTCTTTCAGGGAAGACCGTGCATTTTTCAACAAGATAATGCCAGACCACATTCTGCAGCAATCACATCATGGAACATTTGGCGCATCATAAAGAGAAAGGTGCGACAAAGACGGCCCAAGACGATTAAACAGTTAGAGGCCTGTATTAGACATGCAAACTGGTCCCTTCTGTCGTATTTCGAGTGTTGTAAGAAGAAGGGGGGATGCCGCACAGTGGTAAAAATGGCCTTGTCCCAACTTTTTTGGGACTTGTTGACACCATGAAATTTTGAAACAATATATTTTTCCCTTATAATGATACATTCTCAGTTTAAACTTTTGATCTGTGATATGTGTTCGATTTTGAATAAAAGATTAGATTTTGGAACCTTTATATCATTGCATTCAGTTTTTATTCACAACTTGTAATGTATTCACAACGTGTCACAACTTTTTCAGAATCCGGTTTGTATAAATCTTCATCTTTTCATACACCCAATTATTTAATTAGTGTAATACAGGAGGTTTGGCATCCACCAGTGACTAAAGTAAAATCCTAGAATATAAATGCATTTATGTACAGCTTCAAAGAAAGGATGAGACTTCCCAGTCCACAGTCCTAAGTACACACATTTAAATAGTGGGCATTTAGCGACGGCAAACAACCCAAAACTAAGAAATTCTATTGATGCCAGAAGTGACACCTTAGTTCATGGTTTAATTTTGAGGAATAGTGGGTGTTAGAGAAACATATGATGAAGGCAGTTGTTTTGAGGGCAGTTGGGCTGTGATCATAAAGGCAGATTTTATTAGCTGTTGCTTGATTTGTTCCTGTAGGCTGTGGAGTGAGCAGCTAAATCAATGTGTCCAGCTGTTCTCTGACTCGACCGCTCTGCTTGCGCAGCAGGTGTACGGCCTGCAACGCCAGTCACACACACCCGCTCACATAACAAATAATAACGGCCTCCACACACGGGTCATCCATCACTGTTATGGCCTGGCCTGAGAGATTGCTCTACATGCACTGACACACACACAGTGAGAAAAAAAACACTTGCACTCTGTAAATGGCATGACTACACTGTACATGACTGTAAAGCTGAAATCAAATGCAAAAAAGAACACGTACAATATACATGTGGCCAATGGTTAGCTGTCACCTGGCCAATGGTTACCTTTTTTTAATCAAGCTTATTTAAAAATTGTTGTAATTATACCAAATTTCTCATTATTTAATTACAGAGCTGTGTAAACAACATGGTGTTTAATATGCGCTGAAAGTAAATCAGTTACACACATGACCACATTGAATAACATTTCTTGTTTTTTCTTTTGTATGTTAATATAAAATGTAATGCATTTATTAGGAGAAAATCTTAAAAACTACAATAGCCAAATGTTACAGGGTGAAAATCAATTAGTGGTCCAAACAGCAAGGGTCCACATCTGGTGTAACTCAGCCTGGGGCCCAACGATTTGAAGTAGAAGGTGGGGAGCAGAGAAAGAGGAGGGGGATCAGGCAGGTGATGGCAACAAGGCCCAGATCATACTTAGAACCAGATATTTGTGACAGAAGCAGTGCTAGAGAAGAGCTGGAACCGATAAGTCAAGTAAGAAGCCATTAACAGGAAATTGAGCTTAAGACAGCAACCACTGAGGTTTAAGTAGGAAAGCAGAGACAGAAACAAAACTGCAGGGAATTTACTGTTGTAAATAAATGTTGGAAACAATTTACAAATATCACATCATAAAGTAGAAGAAAGCAAGTTAGCGGCAGCTAAGTAAGCAACGAAGACCATAGTATAAAAAAATAAAAAATATCAAGCACTAAGGAAATGGGGGTTGGGGGGTAGGGGAGCAGTCCAACTTGGATACTAAGCACATAAATCTGTCTCTTTCTTCTTTCGCTGGCTTTCTTGTATGATATCCTTACTGTATATGGTTCCTGTAGGCAGGTTGGTCCATTGCCAGGTCAGTGAAGCTCCACACTTGTGACTGATCCACAACACATGCATATGAGCCATTCTTCTTAACATTCACACCCGATGTGTATAATGCATGTGTACATTTGTGGGAACTGTGTATCAGATGATAAATGTGTGAATGAATGTTTTGTGAGCCATAGAGACACCCGGGAGCAAAAGAACATTGCTGCTACACTTTTAAACAGCTGGTCTACAGTTGACCAATAAAAAACATAAAAGCAACAAGCAAAGAAATGTGTGTGGGAGGAGTTGCAGGGTTTTTCTGTTTATAACATATCAGAGGGTACTTCCAACAGGCATTACAGAAAAGCATTCTACATTCAACTTTGCCAGAGTCTGCCACAACTGTATCTGCAAGTGATTTTGTTTAGACTGTCTCCTTAGATTTGTGTGGAAAGGTGAACGGG
Organism: Xyliphius kryptos; assembly: GCA_025769995.1. Classification (NCBI taxonomy): domain Eukaryota; kingdom Metazoa; phylum Chordata; class Actinopteri; order Siluriformes; family Aspredinidae; genus Xyliphius; species Xyliphius kryptos. Next base: position 5,624 of record JAOUQT010033554.1, read on the forward strand.
TCTGTGCACAAAATGTGGGTACATTATGTAATTACCATAACATTAGCATATCATACCTTACAAACGGAATCATTATTGTAAATGCAAATTTATAATTATTAACAGAAATGCCTAAAAGGCACTGTTACAAGGTGAGCACTCATCACAAGACTTTACAAATGAGCCAGATAGACCAGTATGGCACAAAAACAGAAAGCTCCATTGTTGTATTGGGGCCTTGAGGTTGTTCAGTTTTTTTTTCCTTTTAACCCAAGCAGGAAATTATGTATTGAGTAAAACTGTAGCCAAGGGTTGCTTTGTCATAAATTAAACATGGTAATCCTAACACATTTGAACATTAACACCTCTACTGAATGACATTTAATTTCCTCTGTGTTACAAGATTTCACCAAGTACATTACTCACATCACAGTCATTTGGAACTCTGTTGAAAACAGTACAGGAAAAATGAGAAAGGCCAATCGATCTGCTGTCTGTCGGTGTTTGTATTTCCAAAAACGCAAGTTTTCCAAAAGGTAAGTTACAAAAGACGTATCAGAATGTACAAACATATTTTTTCAAAAGTTGGGGCTCTTTTTTAATTTGACATGAAAATGTATTATTAAGTAATGAAACTGTATATTAATGTTTTTTGTTTAATATAAACAGATTTATAAATTGATGTCTGCAACAAAATCAAAATAAGGAAAAAGAGAGAGTAGAGCTTTCCACCAAGTCAGCAGTTTGCAGTTAGTGAGTAAAATATTTTCCTTATTTTTGCTGTATGTTATACCCAAGCTGCCTAACAGTCTATGATTGCTATTGTTTAATTAACCGCTTCATAATACATATGCAAATTTAATAGCAGGCAGATCTCTACTTTAAACAGGCGCTAAACTCAGTCATGTGTACAGTACCACACACTTCTATCTCATGCAAATAAATGCATAGCTTTGTATTGCAAGAAAATTAACATTGTGACAGCATGATAGCAGCAAATATTTTAACAACGTACTAGTATAAGCATGCTGTGCCCTGCTAGGACGAGGAACATAGCACAAAGGACAAAGCTTTGACCATGCAATAATGGTACCCTTTTACTCTACTTTGTCCATTTCAAGATTAAAGGTGGATAGTTCTATAATTACAGATTGTAGTCTCTTTACTCGGTGCTAGGTGTGTACATGAATCTATAGCAGCACTGCTGCACTAAACCCCCTTACCACATCAGTGTCACTGCAGAACTGAAAATAAATCACCACGGAAATTACACCTGTTCTGTGATGACCCTGACCAATAGAAAACAGAAAACCAACAGGGGACTAACGAAAAAAAAGAAAACAGCTGCACTAAACTCTAATTGTACAACTAGAAAGTCCATTTATATGATTGGAGAAACTAGACAATGGAGCAAGAAGTTGGTGTACACAAATATTTGACTGGTACTGTACATGGCCCTCTTTACACTGATGTACTCTATCATAGATTTGGTTTTACACTTTTCTATGGTTACAAGCTAAATGTTTTTTATTTTATCTTCACTCACAAAATCTAGCATTCATTTTAGAAAAACAGGTCATAACATGCACTTCAAACCATAAAACATGTTTCCACTGTCTCAAAAGATTTTTTAAAAATCTGGCTTTCTTTTTGCTTAAAACAATTTCAGGTTGCATTTTATGATGCTTCAGCAGTGTGTTATGTGATATTGACTTTCCAAAGTACTCCCTGGGTGTCTGTGGCTATGTCTACAGTTTTAATTTAAAACCAACTGAGGATACACTTGTGAAGCACATTCAGCAATGACATACCAGACTCCTAAATATTTTAATGATATGAATTTTGAAAGCTGAAAGAACTAATACGTTGCACACTTGCTTTTAAAAACATGGTATTTCAGCTGAGCTCCTACAAATTGGTAAACCATGGCCCACTCTTGTTACAAAACTATAATCATTATTCCTGACCTCACCCAACTGCTAATTGTGCAACCTCCTAGAAAGATTACATTGGTTTATTATCAGATTAAAATTCAGCAAGTTAACAAATTACAGATTACAGGTGTTACTGAATTTTTGTGCTGTGGTCAGATTAGAATATATTTTAACTTGTTTAAGAATACAAATATTGATTTTATATTGTTATCTAACTAATCATTAGGCTACTGTAGATCTTTCTCTCACACAAAATTTTAAGCATGTTATAATTCTGAAATGCATTACTGACGAAAGATACTTATCCTGTCCTTGACAACCCTTTCCAGCATAAGTATATATACCTAATAAGTAGATTGTAGGTATATCATTGTGGAAAAATCCTGATTATTCTAGCAAAATGTTCAGTCTCTGACCCCATGCTATTTAATATCTTTTTCAAATGCATCTCTCTCAGCTCAACTAACCGTCCAAGAAGAGTGAGACATAATTATATATACTTTTTTATCTAGAGAGTACTTAGTGTTGATATGATATATGGGGTGCCTTATTCCAGGCCATACCAGCTCTACAGGGGGTAGTTTCATCCCCTCTCTGTAGGGTTGCCCAGATTTATTTACATGAAATTGTACACCATATATAAGTATGCTCAGTCTGTTCTCTTGAGCCTCTCAAACATCACTGTGGATTATAAATAGAAGAAAACTGGACTTTTATAAATGGAAAGTATTTATTTAAACAGGATACAGAAGAGTTACTTTACCAGAACTTGGGTATGTTACCTTGTGGGATGGAAAAATGTACCAGAAAAAAAGATTAAAAATGACCCTGATCATATCAACATCCCATTGCAGTATGTCTGCCCTGGAGTGTATGCTTCCGTTCCCTTAAAAACTTCCTAGCTCCCTGCTGTTGTTTGGTCATAAACCAATGTAATATCTTATGTGTGCCCTTGGGTCTGGGTTCTGATCTTTCTAAAGGCTGCAGGTTGTTAAAATGTTAGAAGCGATATACAGTTGCATCTTGACCAGTTGCCTCCATCAGAGTACATCTGCATTAATAAAAACAGGGTACAAATCGTATACTCACTTAAACACTGAAAACAGTACACAATGCATTACATACAGATTCTTGAATTTCTTTTGAGCATCTTATTGGGCTGTAACAGCAGATTGATCGCAAAGTGGTGTCAATAAATCGAGAAGTTGTAAAATTGTCTGTCCATAAACCCATTGTTTATGTGTACAAATTCAGAATACACATGTTACTTCACTGCTACTCCTCTGGGTGTGTAGCAACCTTCATCTATCACACTGTGCCCCTATGTGACCGTGTTACTCAATGTGAAGCTCCCTGAGCAAAGGAGAGATATGAGGCAGCCTTGGTTTCGGCAGACAGTTCAGAAGACAGGTGGCCTTCATGGCCACTAAGACATGGTTTGTTAACAACCATGTCCTGAGAGTTCTGTCTCAAGTGCTTTTAGTAATACTTTCTTGTACTAGAGCTGATTTTGATGATTTTTACTAGAGCTGATATTACAAGCTTAAGCATCAACGTGAATGAGCTTTTTACAACATTCGTTTTGATGCTTTGTGTTTTTAACTCACTGCAATTTTAAAACACAGTCTTAATAGTTATGGTAAGTGACATCTCCTGGCACTTTGCAGACAGTTGGCTAGGCCATTCTGATTTATACCTTAGTGCACCACCAGGAGAGGATACCACTACATTCTACAAATTTTTTAAATAAAATAAAGTCACCCTACCAGTAGATTCATTCATTCATTCATTCATTATCTTCCGCTTATTCCTTAATGAGGGTCGCGGGGGGGGGGGGGTTCCCCATGCCCATCCAGGGGAGAACTTCTCAGACACTGGGCAGATACACCCAGGACAGGGCGTCAATCCATCGCTGGGTACACAGTCACACACACAGACACACACCCATACACACACTATACAGGGCAATTTAGAGCATTCAATTTACCTTCATGTTTTTGGTATGTGGGAGGAAACCGGAGAACCCGGAGGAATCCCACGCAGACACGGGGAGAACATGCAAACTCCACCTAGATAGGGATTCGAACCGGTATTCCCCAGCGCTGAGAGGCGAATGTGCTAACCACTAAGCCACTGTGCGGCCCCCTACCAGTAGATGTTCATCAAATTAGAAAACATTACCTAGATGTATGCTTTACCGCCATGTCTGATTTGTAGTGTAGGAAAAAGTTGTGTTTTCCTGGATTAATATTGGGTGTGTATCTATTTACGGTTTTCATTATGCCAGGTTTAGTATCTACTCAATATTCTTTTAAAGATTAGTATCTTTCAAGAATGTATAGGATGCTGAGAATACAATATACTGTTTTTGAAACGTTTTTGCTTTTAGATAGTTGTTTGCAAGCATTTAAGAATCATCCTCTAAGATAAATATCCAAAGGTCAAAAAAAAGTGACGAGATCACCCCCAGCAAAGAGAAAGGACAATTGGTCATCAGTGAGTTTTAGCAATGCAAGTTTCACAGAAACAGACCCCAAGGTGATTATTAGCACTGTTACAACTCAGTTTTTCGCCATCTGTTAACCTACAATTTTAAAGATAGTTTAAAGTTTACAGATATTATGCAGATAGTATGCAGTGCTTTTTCCGTAACTGTGCAACATTGATTAATAAATAACATTTAAGTTCACCAAGCCATTTTATTAAGTAAAAGAGTATTTATAACTATTTGTGCTTGCAGTGCTTTCTTGTTTGATTATGTTATGTTATTCCAAAACTTCTCTTCCCACTGGAAAGACAGACCACAAAAATTTTCGCTGTGCATGTGAGCGCACAGCGTTCCCCTGGACCCCCGCTGCTGTGCCACTTTGTGTCTATTGTTATACTAATAAGTCGTAGTGCGTCTAAGGCAAAGACCTTCCCAGCCCCCGTTTGTGTAGTGTTGGTGTTACGAGAAGCTCACAAAATGCTAGTGTAAGAAAATGACCTGTGCTTACAGCTTTTTATACTGGAGCGGTGTACAGCTGGCAGAATGCGCACTAAATACTCAGTGATTACGTTCACACGCCAACAGCAATAATATCTATCTATCAATACTTTTTATCTTTTTCGTTTTTATAATAAATACAGGCTTCATTGCACGTGCTCACGGGCGCAGTGCTGAGCTAACATTTTATACTGGAAGCCAAGCAGGGTTCGCATGCGTCCCAATTTCATTCATTCATAAAAAAGAGATGCATAGACTTAAAGATCATATAGTCATTCATAAATCAGATATACAGAGAGTTTTGTATTAGTATTAGTGTTTCTATTCTTAAAAAAAGTAACGTACAGACAGAAACAGAAAATATAAATAATGTACATAACAGAAGCACCATACTGATGTGTCGATTTGATGTGAAAAACGCTAAAGTTTTATTACAAAGTGCGCTAAATACTACATAAGCAAGAACTATAATCGATCTATAATTTTTATTTTAAATACTGGATTTATTGCAGGTACTCACAGCATGCTGCTGTGCTAAAAGTTTTTTTTTTTTTTTTAAGTTATACAAAAATTAGTAATACATCGTCAGACTTTTTTGAATGTGTCCGTTTTCATTCATAAATAAGAGATGTAGAGACTTGTATATGTACTGCTTTATGCTTTTATGCTCATAAAATAACATGCTTGCTGGTTCAGTCTGAATGTATGAAAGAAGTGTTTGACATGCGAGTGTAAATGAGGCTCAGTTATCAAACAATGCTGTAATTCGTTTGCAAGAAAGGGGGGGGGGGGTAGGGGCAAACTTAAATCTTCAGTCAACCTAGTGTTA
>JAOUQT010033565.1:0-11351 GCA_025769995.1 Xyliphius kryptos
GCTGGCATTGATGTGCCATCCTGAATAAGCTGCACTACCTGAGCAACTTGTGTGGGGTGTAGACACCGCCTCATGCTTCCTCTATGGTGAGAGAATGCAAAAGTGAGCAAAATATCAGGCAGTTACATCGTGGTGTTTAAGTGTTCTCTGCATTTTTCTTGAGCAGTGTAGTTTAAACTTTGAACTCTGAAGAATTTTTTTTTTTTTTTTTTTTTTTTAATATAAACTTTACCTAAAGTCTATAAAAAGTGTTTATAATCTGTTATTAGTCAATATGCACTGAACTGTAGGCAATCTCCTTAATAGAGATAATAAACAACAACATTGCCTGTAAAGATCTTATAAGCAGTTATAAAGTCATTTTCAGGGGAAAATATAGTTATTAAAAACATTAAAAAATTTGAGTATTGGTCCATACAATAGGTTTCTGAAAGTTTAAAATATACATTTTAATAATTACATTTCTTTGTTTGGTTATAAACATCTAATTACATTAAAGGCTTATGACAAGTGTTATGAGGCATTATGGCGCATTATGAATACTAGATTTATGTAAAGTGTTACCCAAATGTCTTACATTTTGGAATTGATGTTAAATTTGTCCCCTTTTGAATTGGGCAATAAAATTTCTGCTTATGGTGCGTCTAATTGTTTCATTTAAATCTAGTAAATGATCTCTTAAGTGAACAAGCTTTTTAACTAATTACGCCGTAGTAGCTTTCGGCTAATGGGCTTTTTCCAACAATTTTAGTTTCTCAAAAAAGATGAAGAACTGACACAAATACTACATTTTGACATTTGAGTGTTTCAAGAAATGATTAACCACTTATAAAGGCCTTTAAGTAATTGGACCTTCCTGCAAAATCAATATTATATAAATGTCTATTAGCTTCCTCATCATGTTCCGTGGACACCTTTTAACCTTCACACTCAGGGTTTGTGGATCTGCATATTCTACCCTCCTGTCTAAAATGTTTGCTGAGTCAGGGGAAAATTATGGGTTTGCACATTGCTGGATGCAGATGTATTCTCTTCTTGCGGTCTGGTTTAGCCATCGTTGTTTGTTCGTGCTTACTAAGCACTGGAAGGCTTTCTTGAAGGCCATTACTTTTGTTCAGTAGAGAAATGAGCACATCCATTAAGCTGAAGCCTCCACTGCCCTACTTCTGGTACACTCTGTGCATTTTTTGGTTCCTTGCAGTTCTCAGCTGTGGCACAGCAGTGGCGTGTCTTGCCGCGAGGACATGCATATCTATGCTAGACATATGCTCTAAATTAAAATAAGAAACTCCCCAGCATAGGGTCCGACTTCAAACTGTTTCAGATGCCGCATGTTCCCTTTTTTTTTTTTTTTTTTTTTTGCACTATTTCTTGAACATAGTACTGTAGCAGGATCATTTAGGATAATTGCTCCCTTTGGCACACGCCTTATAAAATTGTTTGCATAATAGTACATTTTTCCTTTTCCTTTGTTGTGCAATAATTGTATCTCTGTATGAAATTGCTCATCTTGTCAATCACGCTGTTTTCACCAACAGTTAATATGTTGGACGTTCACCAGACGAGTATGTAAATGAGAAAACATTCAATTTCAATTCCTACATCAATGAGGATTTGTACAATAACCTGAGACTCTACAACATGCACAAAGTACACCTTCTAGTATTTGTTAAAAGTGGTACAACTTTTCTAAAAATAACATCCATATTTAAGTCGAGTTGAAAGCATAAGCTCACAGTAATAATTATATATAACATGCTGTATGGAAGGCAATGTAAAAACGTATTCTAAGTTCTATTATATTATAATATGGTTCTTATTTGAACCTGTATAGGCTCCAGTTCAATGTCATTCAGGAACTTATTTGTGAAAAAGCTTTAATTGCGTCAAGTCTCATTAGATTAATCAAAGAGCAGGATTTTATTTAAACTTCATTTTTTTTTTTGTTCTGTAAGAGGTGAAAATAATTATAAGGAGAGATGAGCAAAGAAAACACCATCACAGTATGTTTTTATTAATTTTTTTTTATTTATTTATTTTTTATAAATTATCTGTAGAACATTGACACATTTATCCACGGAAATAAAAACATGAACTATAAATTTTAAATGGTAGACTTCATATAAAGTAGCACTTTTTTGCACTTTATAAATTGTTTGATTTCTGGTTTTCTTGCACAATCCAAGAAATCTTGCAAGATAAAAGTCATAGTTCATTTTTCTATAATTATATTTGAAGGCAGCACAGTGATTGAGTAGTCCATCTGCTTCTTAGTGCTCTGGGATCAAGATTTGAGTTCCACATTCTCCCCATGCCAGTAAGGATTTCGTTCAGCAGTCCAGAAATATGGATTCAAGGTAAAGTGGCTGCTTTAAATTGCCCCTATATGTTTGTCCTAGTGAGTGTGCCCAGTAATAGATTGGCCACCACAGTAACTCCCAGTTCCCAGAATATTTAGCAGGAGATAATAAAATTAGGTAACTTAAATTGAAACTTTTAGGAGGAGAGTGAGAAACTGCACTAGTGTGTGTGTGTAGAAACACAATGACCTTTTTCTTTACTCTTTCTTGCGTGTGTGTGTGTGTATGCAAAGTTCTACTTTGGCAGCTGAATATTGTCTGTGTTCAGTCTTTATGGGGTTTAAATAATTAGCCTCTTTAAATGTTTTGATTAAGGCCTGCACCTCTGGCATTGAAAAAAGACCCTTTCTGTTCAGCAAGACCGTATCTGTCCAAAGAGATTAGAGGTGTATCCAACAAGCATGTTTCCACTTTAGTTCGAGACACATCTCACTAATTAAGTTGCATAGTTTTGGTAAGGATGATCTATTTGCATAATTACATTACACAGCAGTGGCTGTTGATTTTTGATGCACTGTAAAATGCTCAGCAGAGCGAGAAAGCACATGATTAATCTGGAGTGTGAAGAATTGCAGTAGCACAGATTCATTGTAGCGCTGCGACAATAGATTCACATTCCTGTCAGAGTCGAACTGCAGCAGAGCAATAAGCTTTTATATCATCCCTTCCCATCCATTTTCTTTCCTCAACTGGGTTACTTCAGGGCATTTTTGCTTTGAACTCAACTGACTGAATCGCACAATGTCTCCTAGGCATCCGTCTGCGAGTAGATTGGATGTTGTTGTCTTGCCCTGAGCTCTGGAAGCCTCCAAGTTCTGTCTTTCCATCAGGTGTCCGACTTCCCTTGATCACGCGTGCGAAGGATGGAACTGATTTTGCAGAAAAGGCAGGAGAATTGTGGTTTGTTGAGAGATCTATGACATGTGTCATGACATGCATCCTGACAAGTATGCATTACCTGTCACTTCTCAGCAGTGTAAAAGTTAAGTGCAGCTTTACTTTCTTTTTTTTTTTTTTTATGTGAAAAAAAGTGAGTTTCAGCAATTTTACTACAAGGATCGCTGAAAACTTTAGACTTTTCTTAACTGTCATAATAATTTTCCATCCATCCATTATCTTTGGCTTAGTCCTCTACTAGGGTCACGATGGGGTTCCCCATGCCCATCCAGGGGAGAACATCTCAGGCCCAGGACAGGGCGCCAATCCATCGCTGGGCACACACTCACTCACACATCCACACACACTATACGGGGTAATTTAGAGATTTCAATTTACCTGGAATCCATGTTTTTTGGACTGTGGGAGGAAAATGGAGAACCCTGGAATCCCCAGGTGAACGTGCTAACCACTAAGCCACCATAATGATTTTTGTTTTTAATATTGTGACAATTGCAGAGTGTGATTACACACTTGTTGACCCATTGACTATGCACTTGTTACATATTCAATTACATTATCTTTTATTATTCATTGATGAACTTAAAACGCGGTATTTATTATGAGGGCATACCTAAGGCGTTATAAGGTATTCATAATGCTTCAAAACATTTGTCATAAGCCTTTGTTAATGTTCGTAAATGTCATAGTTAAATTGTTATAACTGGTGTAAAGTTTTAGAACACAAAATGACATCTTGCATTATAATATAAACTTATTTAAACTTGAATTTCTGGATGTTTAAACCTTTGTTCCTAAAACAAGATGATTATGCTCAATTTGAGTCTGTAAATAGCATTTATATGCTTTCATAATTCATGAAACCGGAGAACCCAGAGAAAATCCACGCGTACACAGGGAGGACATGGAAATGCCACCCAGATCGGAATTCCAACCGGATGGCAGTTTTTATCGTTGGAGAAACCAGAATCTCGTTGCTAAGAGGCAAACATGCTAACCACCAAGCCATTGTGCCACCCTGCCTCTCATAACATGCAAAAGATAATGACTGCTAAAAAAAAATGTTGATTAATAACAGTGTTTTTTTTTAGTTTAAAACCTGGACATTTATTTGCTATTTTTCCAGCAATAGTTTTGTTATGGGGAGAGGGGGTTTGTTAATTCGCCTAACCTGAAAAAATTCCGTGTAGACTGTGAGAGTACTGAAGTTGTCAGAGAGGACCCACACATACTATACACTGGGAGGACATACATGCAGTTTCCACACTAGTTTAAAAAGAACCTCATCCACCCCATTGAGATATCAAATCCAAGATCGTCTTGCTTGGAAACAAGAGTCCAAACCACTGCACCACTGTGCCGACGCAATCGGTAGCACAGTGACCACACGGCGTGAAGCTGAAGCTGGGTTTTATTCTCAGCTTTGATTAAAAAGTCTACAGTTTAGTGAATATCCTAGAATGCCTCTTGTGTAATCCTATTACTTGGTTGGTACCAGCTATTGTAAAACTTTAGTATATCACACTGCTTCTATTTGGCAAGTTACTAAACAATACAGCCAAACCCATTTAGCTTTTAATAAAAAATAACCCGACAAAAGTAATAAAACATGAATGAAAAAATAAAAGCGCATTGGGGCAGGAAACGTGGGGTGCTGCAGTAGTACAGTCCTCTGCAGTCTGTATTCACTCTGCTCATGATCTGATCCCGGTTTTATAATTCCTGCTCAGAGCTCAGACGTTCTGTTTGGGAAGCAGGAGAGAAAGTACCTATCGTTTTATTTATCTTTTTTTTTTTTTTTCTTCCTGTGTATGTTAAACTGATCTTTTTTGTGTTTTTTTTTATTTATTTATTTATTTTTTTTATTTAGGACAAAGCTTACTCTTCCCACTGACTATACGCATTTTAATGAAAGTTTCCACTGGTCACAATATTATTTTGATATCTACACAACTGATTTCTGATGAACTCTTGATAAAGGCAGATCATTGACACATTATAAAGCAATAATGTATGAGGGTGTGCGTTATTGTGAATAAATCACAAGGAACAGGTGTAAGGCATGATGTGAAGCGTACAGTTACACCTCTGTCCTGTGATTTAACCAAAATACACAACCTTGATTGCCTTTGAGTAAATCTGGTACAAATACACTATAATAAACAAGGTTTGATTCATGAATGTGATTAAGCATTATGTGAAAGCAAAATCATTAATTTTGGTTTTCCCCAACGTAGGCTAGGAAGTTTAAGTGAACGCTGACCTTGAGCAACGAGATTCTGGTTTCTCTAACGAAAACAACTGCCATTCAGTGGCTTATAACAGAATAAATTTAGAAAAAAAAGAGTTATCGGAAAAATAATGTGTTGTATGTCGCGCATTGATATGAACATAAAGTGCTGGTATTGTATTATTGTCAATAATGTCACAGTTGGACAAACTGCTCAGCCAATCAGAGGAATTTGAGGAATGGGACTACATGTTTTATAGTAATGAAGATATAACTGTCATATAACTTTTGTTTTTCGACGCTTTATCAGATTTACTTAATTAAATTTTAACTTCCACATTCACTTCACCACCACAGAACAACCACAGATGTGCTTGTCGGGTGGTGGATCATTATCAGCACTGCACTGCAACTTACATTGTGGTGTGGTGTAGTGTTGGTGTACAGCATGTTGCATTATTTATTTATTTTTTTAATGAATCAGACATAGGATTTTTTATTTTATGATTTATTTATTTTTAAAGATAGGAAACTTCCATGATATCAGTGTTCATTCTGCATAATTTAGAACATTTGGAATTTACTTAGGATTAACTAACACTAACTTTCATGCATCTTTTAGAAAATACTGATGATAGTCATGCATTATCTTAAGCATCACTAACCAGTACATGTACAGCCAAAAATATAAAGTTATATTTAAATGTTAAAAGGCAGTTAATAAGAGGATTAAGTGAAGTCCTAGGTTTCAATATTTAGTAGAAGCTGTTGTAGTAGAAGTGTTATTCAGTCTAACAGCTACTGCAGGGGTTTTAGATAGGGATAAAACATGTGCATGTATCAAAAACCTGTACCATTGATCAGTCAGGCAGGCCCAGTGGGTAAAAGAAACCACAGCAGGTGAAGTGTGTCAGGATCTTACTCTACTGACATGCTGTGTGCTGAAGAAGAAAGAAAACGAGTAAATGTAAAAGTTAAACAATGTATTTATAATGCTTAAGCCTTTGTTAATGTCCATATATGTAGATAATGAGTGCATCACCTGAAAATGACTTTAAAAGTGCTCATAACTCTTTATACATTTACATTTCGTTATTTAGCAGCGACTTACAAGTATCCCAACTTGGGGTTGGGGTCAGAACACAGAGTTGATACAGCCCCCTCGAGCAATGAGGGTTGAGGGTCTTGCTCAAGGACCCACATTGGTAACTTCAGTGGACCTGGGATTTGAACCCCCAACCTTCAGAGTGATTTAAAAAGCTTATAAGCTTTCTATACAGGCATGAAGTAGTGTTGTCAATAATTATCTCTTTGAAGAATAATGCATGCATAATAGTACATAATGACTTATAAATGTTCTTAGCAGACTAAAAGTGAAGTGCAATCATCTTGTTTTATTTAAAAATGTCTAAACATCCAAAGAATTAAAAGTTTAAACAATGTAAATACAATACTCTATAAAAAAATATACATTTTACATTAATCTGGTATTTAAAATGCTTCCTAAGCCTTTGTTAATGTCCATAGATGTACATAATGAGTCCTTTACCTGAAAATGACTTTAAAAGTGCTCATAACGCTTAATAAAAGCTTATAAGCTCTCTATACAGACATGAAGTTGTGTTGTTAATTACCTCTTTGAAAAAGAATGCATGCATAGTAGACTTATAAAGGCTTATAAATACTCTTTGCGGAATTAAAATGAAGTGCAATCATCGTGTTTTATTTGAATCTGTCTAAACAACCAAAGAATTAAACATTTAAATAAGTTCATATTATAATGCATTATGTCACTTTGTGTTATAAAACCTTGTTAAAAGAATTATTGACTATGATTTGGAGCATAAATGTACAGAAGAAAGAATTATGACAAATGTGTGTTATACTTTATAAAGCTTCATGAATGCACTATGAAAAGCAGATTAAAAAAGTGCTATTAAATATATTATGAAATAATTAATATGAACATATTTACTTTAACATCTATTTAATATTGGATTATTGGCTATTAGTTATTAGTAAAAATAAAAGATTAAAAGGTCTTATTACCAATCAACACGTTCTCTTATGAAGTGCAACTAATTAAATATCAATTAAATTGAACTGTAACTGTAAATTCATAACTAGATGGGTTTTGTCTGCTTATGACCTGAAAGGAAGTGAGGTCATCCAAACAATTGAATATCTATTAACAAAGAACATTCTTCTTACCAAATGTAATTATTCATTATGTCTAACTGTAAATCCATTGGTATCAGTACTCTGAGTGTGCTTATGTAATACTACTGTATGTTAAATCAATGATCATACATTCTACTTTAAAAACTCAACATCGTTAACCATCAAACCCCAATATTCTATAAAAATACGCTGCTTATGCACCGAGAAGTTGATACAAAAGCACAGCCGGATAATAAACTCCATCATTGTTCTACACTGTAGACTCAGATGATTATGGGTGATGGGTATGAATTACTGATTTAAGGTCTTTAGCATTTTTTCTTGTCAGACGCTGTGGTCGGTGAAATGGCATGTAGCAGACATTTTAAAGAGTGAGTTATGTAATTTTTTTTTTTCAGGGGGTGGGGGTGCGAGGGTTCACAGTCCTCCAAAACTTGTTAAAGTAGGTTTGAGACGATCTTAATGACTTTGTGCGTGTAACTGATTTTTGGGTCTAAATTGACAAGAGCATCATCTAAGGTCACAGAATTTGGTGGTTCACCTGTGTTTTGAAGAGCGGAGGGGGTTCACATTTACATTTAGTTATTTAGCTGACGCTTTTATCCAAAGCGACTTACAAGTATCCCAACTTGGTTTGGGTCAGAACACAGGGCTGATACAGAACCCTGGAGCAATGAGGGTTAAGGCTCTTGCTCAGGGACCTACATTGGTAGCTTCAGTAGACCTAGAATTTGTACACTCAACCTTCTGATTGATAGTCCAACACCCTAACCACTGAGCTACCACTTCCTGGTGCATTGAATCATTACATTCAGTGTTGAATCAGTTGTAATGTATGTGATTTAAGGTCTTTAGCATTTTTTTGTCTTAGACGCTGCGGTCGGTGGAATAGCATGTAGCAGACATTTTAAAAAGTGTTAGTTATGAGAAGTTTTTTTTTTTTTTTGTGGCTGGGTGGGTTGAATCACAGTCCTCCAAAACTTGTTAAAGTAGGTTTGGAAAGCACTTAATGACTTGCGTGTAACACATTTTTGGGTCCAGATTTACAATAGCACAAAAATTTGGTCACAAAATTTGGTGGTACACCTGTGTTTCGAAGAGCGGAGGGGATGCATTGGATCATTATTGTTACATTCAGTGTTGATTCAATGATAATGACAGATGTTTATTGAAATTACAGAAAGAAACTTGTCCCATATTGGTTTAATACTGGACGCAAGTTTTATCTGCCAAATATGGGACGATTCCACAGTTTATGGGATTGGTTAAAACCTCAGTGCATTGGTCAGGCAGCAAAAACGTAAGTCTATTGACAGCTGTATTAACAATAAACTACAAAAATCAAGAATCAAGAGAGAGAGACCAGAGAATTTGGAATTTGGAAGTTATTTGGTTCCAAGTTACAGTTTCTTTTTTCTTGTTTCTCTCAAGTTTTTCTCAAATAAGAATCAGAATACTCCCAGAGGGGCACAGACCTAAACAATGTTTTAAACCTAAATCTTAGCAATAGATGCCAAAGACAGCAAAGGTCCATAAAGTGCAAACAATTTAAAACATGCAATATACCATGAAACCATCAAGAAACATTTTTGGTCATACCACCCAGCTCTATTTTCTAGGCATTATTTCATTTAAATAGTGGCGTGAAATCCTTACTTTACCTCAGTCTTATTGGGACTGTGGATTAATGCTGTTTGTGAAGTCTGACCCCATTATGTGTGTGGCAGCACAAATCAAGATTGAATAGACTAGCACACAAATATTAAACTGTCTAGTTTCAGACTGTGGTCACTACCGTCCTAAATTTCCGGTGCAGAGCAATGGGACCTGCTATCATTTGTTATAAGCTATCTGGAGGTCTATGATGATAATCATTAATGACGAATAGCATCGGTTACTACTTCCTCCAACATCAATAAGAATGCCTCACGCGAACCCATAAATGTTTGAAATGAATATGGATAGAAACCCGGAACCGTATACACACCTGATTCATGATGAAATTACCGCAGTATCATATTGATGTGCCTGATAAGTGTCTAGTGATAGACGGGTACCATTCGGATAACAATGCACAACTCCTGTTACTGCAGCCATAATGATTGAGGTTGTGTCATAGCGCCTACTACAGCATCCTCTGGCCTCTTAAAAATGGATTGTATCCAGCACTTGCTAATAGGTTCATGACATCTGTTTGTTGGCTGTCAGTGAAAGACCTCCCAATTCCTTTTCTCTGCTTTCTGCTTTCAGAGCTTCTCTCCGCCAGTACAAGCCTCTTTATTAGTAACCCCTCCACCCACCCAACTCAATTTACCCAGCTCTTCTATATTCATGTGAAGCACCATTTATTTGCGAGAAGTCATTCATATCAGTTATTGTTCTGAAATCAAGACCTGGGAATTGTAGAGGCTCATATATAGCAGCAGAGCTCATTCTTTTATCTTGAGTAGAAGTTGAAGAAAGGCCCGGGGGAAAAGACATGGCTGTCTGTATTAGCTCACCGCCAAGGCTGAGACAGAAGAGAATATTTTATCCATTGCTGTCACTTACTACTCGAACCTACTGGAACCAAAGTGTTTACCTACGAGCTTGCTGGTTTAATAAGAATTTAAAAAAGTTTATAAGCAAGTGGCAACTTGAATTGAATCTGTCGTTTTAGCCAGAAAGAAATTGATGGTCTTGATTTTGTCAATGCAGGTGGAATGAAGATTCTCATTTTTGACACTGATCTTTTGTATTGCACATATATTGTACTAATACATCTAAGTACGATTTAAAAATGCGCATAAAGTATGAAATAAACGCAAGTTGTAATGTTGTTGTTATATGCTTATGATCTTGAATATATGTAAGTTGCAACAGTGATAGAAAGTTTAAATTACAGTACAACTAATGAAGGAAACACAGTGGCTTGAAGGTTAGAAAATTCGCCTCTATGCATGGAAGATCCAATGTGGGTAGTCTGCATGGGTTTCCTCCAGGGTCTTAGATTTCCACCCACAGTCGAAAAACATAGACTCAAGGTCAAGACTCATTGGCTGCACTAAAATGCAGTTATATAGTTTTTGTGTGTGTTTATGTGCCCAGCCACCATGTCCTGGACCATTTTCTGCCCAATGTCCAAAACCTTCTGCCCTGGATGGACATTTAGAAACCTACCCCTACGACCTCAATGAAGGATTAAGTGAAATATAATGAATAAATGAAAAACTAATGAAACATTTTATCCAAAAAAAAAAAAAAAAAAAAATAGGTTTGTTAGATTTACAAAACCTTAACAATTGAAACCCAAGTGCCAACCCAGGAAGAGAACACTTGGATTAAAACCAGTGTAGTACCTTATAGCTTATTACTTTACAAGGGCTTTCTTGTTCCATTAAGAGTTTCTTTCTACCAACCTTTCACATTTACAGCATTTAACTAATGCTTTTGTACAGGGTGACCTACAGAGGTTTATAAAACAATCCAAGCCATTCTGAGTTTAAGACCTTGCTCAGGTGCAAACTGACAATGCTGGAAGTAGAAACCTTTGTCTGGTCAAAAGTCGCCACTAAAATTACACTGTTATGCTCCAAAAGTCTGAAAATTAATCATAACATTTAGAGTCTAGACAGTTACTCATTTTGATTGGCTTATCTTATCTTGTTGTATCTAAAAAAAATTAATTGACTCTTTTGTATGTG
>JAOUQT010033575.1:0-11351 GCA_025769995.1 Xyliphius kryptos
CTCATGAAATATGTTTAAAATACTGCTCTTTAACTCCTGTTAGGATACATTCACATAGGACTACATAGTGACCTTGATATTTAGGAAATTGTGTGTTGTTCTCTAATTTTGATCCCCAGTGTAGATGCTCCATAATGGAAAGTCATTCCATGAATCTGTCTGCGCACTGTTCCTAAACTAATCCAAAGGCCATATGAAGTTTAGAGGTCTGTAGTAATTAAATCTACATTAGTTCTAGTTGGGGACCTCTTCGCACTATGCGTGTCAGCCTCTGCTGACCCTGCGACATCAGTTTACGAGTTCCTGTCGTTCCCAAACACTTTCATTTTCTTATAATACAGCTTACCGTTGACTGAAATATTTAGGAGCGAGGAAATTTCACGACTGGATTTGTTGCACCGTGGAATCCTATTATAGTTCCACGCGGGAATTTACAAAGCTCCTTAGAGTGACCCTTCATTTACAAATGTTTGTAAAAACAGTCTGCATGCCTTGGTGCTTAATTTTATACACCTGTAACCAAGGAAGTGATTGGAAAACCTGATTATGATCATTTGGATGGGTGAGCAAATACCTTTGGCAATATAGTGCATTTCAGCTACTTTCATATATGTACAATATTATTTTGTGTGATTTGTATTACTTGGTTCTTTTTATAAACTTCTAGGATTTTTTCAAGAATTGAAATATAGAAAACTCAACAAGTTAAGAAACTTTTAAATGCAGTTACCTATTAATGTGAATATGCAAACTATATAATAATTATTATAGAATATGTAATAATTCTTAAATCTAAATTAAGAATTAAGCTTCTTAGACTGTAAGCACACACTTTTTAAAGTCTGTCTAGACATTCTGATTTTAAAATAATGAATTAATACATTGTAATATTTTATATGAGGGGTCATGTGCCACAGTTATTCGTACCTACAGTTTACAGCAAGAAAGGCACTGGTTTGATTATCAGGAAAAAGCAGAGAGGACTTTCTGTATGGATTTTACATGTTCTTGTGTGAATTTCCCTTAGCCAACCTAGTTTATTTCGAAAATTTAAAAACATGGTAGCAGGAAACATGGTGAGTTTTCCATGCTAAGAATGTGGGTTTAAATATGTTTGTGTGTCTGCCCTGCAATAGGTTCAGTTTTTTTTGTTTCACCCCATAAGTGCTAAAACAGGGTCCCACACCACATGCAGTTCTGCTCAGGGTAAATAAAAAAAAAATAAATGCAATAAACATTTGATGTGAACGTTCCAGCACTGTAATCAAACAATGACACTTTTCATGTGTTTTCGTGGGAGACAATTTACTTTAATGATTATTTTCCCAAGTCTCAAATGGATTATCATTATCTGAATGGTTCAACCTTAAAAAATGAACACAATCGAAATCACTAGAAGGTACACTCATGCAGTTTAATGCATGAGAAGGTACACTCAGTTTATTTCTCATTAAATGTACACTCAGCACCCCACCCTGACAGAAAAAGAACATTAAAAAATGAAAAACTGAAATGTCACATGGTCATAAGTATTCAGACCCTTAGCACAGTATTGAGTAGAGGCACCCTATTGGGCTGGTACAGTCATGAGTCTTCTTGGGAATGATGCAACAAGTTTATCACACCTGAATTAAGGGATCCTCTGCCATTCTTTCTTGCAGATCCTCTCCAGTTCCATCAGGTTGGATGGTGAACGTTGGAAGACCGCTATTTTCAAGTCTCTTCAAGAGATGCTCAATTGGGTGAAGGTCAGGGATCTGGCTGGGCCGGTCAAGAATGGTTACAGTTGTTCTAACGCCATCCCTGTGCACTTAGGGTCATTGTCTTGTTGAAAGGTGAACGAGTTTTGGCCGTCCAAAAAATTTGGACGCAGGAATTCTTTTGCAACCATGGCCAGATCTGCGCCTTGCCACAATTCTGTCTCTGAGCTCCATGGGTCGTTCCATTGACCTCATGATGCTCATTAGCTTTGACATGCACTGTGAGGTCTTATATAGACAGGTGTGGGCCCTTTCCTAATCAAGTCCAATCAGTTCAATTAAACACAGCTAGTAGTAAAACTACCTCAAGGAGGATCAGAAGAAATGCACAGCATGCAAGTTAAAGATGAGAGTCACAGTAAATTCTCTGGATATTTATAACCATCACACAGGAGTGCAACTACATACTTCCTGAGTATGCAAACATTTAATCAGCAACCCCACCATACATTGTACACTTTTGTGTTATCTTGTTACATATTACAGCAGACAATCATCTCAAACAAATCTAAAAAGAGCTTGAACTCTATGTAAGAGTTTTAAGTAAATTGTTACATTGCCCATTTGTCAAGAATACTGTCAAATGAAATAGACCGCACAACATTGTTTTCAATTGAGATCACTGCTAACTGGGTCAAGCGATCATTGCTCATACTTGAACAAATGTATGTTTTGATAAGCTTCAGCTTACTAAGTGATCTCTCGACAGGTGCAACCTTCAGAGGCATGGTCAGGAATACTCTAAGGGCTACTGTCCAATTTGGAAACACCAAATCAAGATTCTCCTTTATGAGGAAATTTAACTTCTCCATAGCATTGTAACCCTTCAGTAGAGGGCTTGCTGGGTATATTCCTTGAATGATATCCCTTGAAAAAATCCCAGTGATGAATTTAAATTTCTCAGACACAAGCTGAAGATTGGAAAACCTCCAAGACAGCTCTTGCAGGAATGGATCAACAATGATTTTAAAAACTATGCACTTAAAGTACCTTTTGGTTTCCTCTTCATGATGCCCAGTGCATGAATGGTCATCTGGGAACCACTTTTGCTTCCTAAAACAGCCCTGTTTGAATTCTGGAGAAGCATCCATTTCAGCTATTTTTTCTTGAATCCCCTGCAGGTGCACCACGACAAAATAAATAATAAATAAAAAAAAGTACCTGTGCGCGTTCTCTTGCGCCTGTGTTTAGGAGGAAGTGGCAGAATGTTGGAAAGAGTAGATTAGTGCTGTGCATCTGTTCCTTGATAAGTATTATCATATATGAACAAACAGCTGTTACAGAAAATGCTGACCACAGATAATTTACCGGCATAAATTTGGTGCCCCCTCTAGTGCAGTGCCCCTATGCATTGCATATGCTGCATACCTCCTTTTTGCACCACTGCCGTCACGACTGCCTCTAGATGGCGCCTGCACTATCCAGACCCGGGCCAATGTTGCCAACTACGTGACTTTGTCGCTATATTTAGCGACTTTTCCGAACCTCTAGAGACTTTTTGTAGTAAAAAGCAACTAGCGACTTTTTGTGGCGTTATTGGAGACTCTGAACACACGCGCTGTTCAGTTGCTGTCCTCTGGAGCTTAGGAAAAATAAAAAATAAAACCTTAAATAAGAAAAAAAATAAAAACTAACTCTGCCAAAGTGTCTCTTTTAAGTTTACTTTGCCGGTCCCAAGCCCAGATAAAGGAGGAGGGTTGAACATAGAGTTCAGTTCCTGCTAGTCTTATACTAACATTTAACAACACAGCAAAAAAAAAAAAAAAACAACTATTTATGTAATTTACGTAAAAATGATTTATACAAAGCATTAAAGTCATGTAGTTATTTTGAGGAGTGACTGCTTATTTCAGAGGCAACAGATGTTCATTTGTAGTTCTGACATATATTTTACTCACTTTTTTTTTTTCTCCCAACGTTATTCCTTTACAGCATCAAAAACATGTTTTATGCAAATTAGGTGATGACGTCATTCAGCGACTTTTAGGACAACCAATAGCTACTTTCCTTACTGAGGAGTTGGCAACACTGCCCGGGGCAGTCAACGTTACAAACGGTAGCCGAGATTAGTCGAGGTGACCGAAAAACCGAAAAAAAATTGAAACTATACAGACATACGCTAAAAAACAAACACAACCGAAACAAAACGAATAACTTCAGACGCTAAAGCGTTACCGCACATACAACAGTGCAACCTGGATCTAACCGAGGAACACAAGAAAAACTACCTACCTACACAAACTGACAGCGAGCTAAACCTACAAACCGAGTGCACTTTATTATGACTTGGAAGGACGACGACCACGACCACCACCACCACCACCTCCGCCTCCACCTCCGCCGCCTACCAAAAACTTAAGGCAGAAACCCCTACCGAAGGACCGCTAAGCTGACACGAGCTATCCGGTCTGAAAGACTAATGAGACGCCATATAAATACCCCAAGAAAAGGTCACGTGATGCCAAATCAGGTGAAAGTAATAAACACAAATAACTAAACAACAACAGAATAGCCGAATGGTATCAGACCTGACAAGAACCACGTGATATTTCAGTCTTTCTTTTTTAATAAATTTGCAAAAATGTCTACATTTATCTTTTTTTTTGTCATGATGGAGTCAGATAAGCCTTCCCATGTGGGGAAATTTGCTTACTGCTGAGTGTACATTATTGAGAAATATATATAACGTTATATATATATTTTTAGCAAATGGCTGCAGTAAAATTTAATGAGGTCTGTATACTTTTCATACACACTGTGTGCATGTGTACTGTACATGTGTTTGTGTGTGTGGATGGGAAGGAGATTTATGATATTTTAATTAAAACTGACATCCATCTGTGGCTTACACACCAAATGACTTAGGGGTGATTTGGTTGTTCATAACAAGAACTAGCAATGCTTTACTCAGACACTATTTGAAAACACATATGCACATATAAATACCGAGACTGGGGCCGCATGGTGGCTTAGTGGTTAGCACATTCGCCTCTCAGCGCTGGGGATTCCCGGCTCATTGAAAGAATGCAAAGGGTGGCTATTTCGCAGTTATTTCACATTTTTTGTTAGGTACATAACTCCTCATGTGTTGATTCATAGTTTTGATGCCTTCAGTTAGAATCTACAATGTAAACAGTCATGAAAATACAGAAAACGCATTGAATGAGAAGGTGTGTCCAAACTTTTGGCCTGTACTGTATACATGCTACAAAATTCAACTACATTTCGTTCATAAGTCCTAAGCTTGGCATCTAAAACATCTACGTATTTCCACATTATGATCAGCTTCCTGACTTTTAATCACATTGTAGTGACTGAGGGTGGTTTTGGAATTCTGTCTCCATTGGTCTCTGAACATGTGAAGTTTTTGTCCAGTAGCTGCTTAGATAAGTATTTACTGTCGACATTTCTATGCTTTGTTTGTGAATAAATCATGGGAAAGAGGTGTTATTTAAGTAGAATTGTAATGATGGTTGTTTTGTAACAACAACGCGGGAGGATAGAAGTAGTAATGTCTTTAGAACTTTCCATGTTGCCATTAGTTTAGTTAAATATTGATGAACTTCTATGGCCTCTCACAAGTGCTGTGTTATTTGCTAAATGTTTGCTCAGCAGCTGCTCGTCTTGTAAGTAATAACAGTTGCATACCTCATAAATGATCCCTGAGACTTGATGACTTTTATGATAAACAAATTTAAACTTATTTTAAAGGGCAGTTGCTTTATATTGCATAAAGAGTTTCAGGTTGCATGTATAAAACTGTACTTATTTTAAAACTAAATACATCCTGATGCTTTACCCAGTCTACACTGGCAGCATGTGTTAATTATACTAAAACATTCGTAGTCATGTGTGTTCTAAGCTACTTAATTGAAATGCAATTGATTTATTGGATCTGTCTTGTGAAATTAATGTGTGTAAAAATCTCCTTTTATTGCAACAATCTGTCTGTTTTTTTGTATCACAGGCATTTTTTTACAGTATGTATTTATTTTTCTTGGTCTTTAAAAATAAAATAAATCAGTACTTAGAAAATTAATCAAAAAAATCTCTAGCAAAAGATGCATGAGGGAGGGATCTTTTCAGGGGCAGTTTTTCATACCAGCACTTTGGCTATTGATTTATCCTTAGGGTGTTTTGACATTTTGTCTTCCTGCAGGGCTCTTATCGAGAGAGGCAGGAATATAAAATCGCTGTCTGCTGAAGGTCAGCTGTGCTGTAACGGAAGCGTTCATTTTAAAGTATTGCTTCCTGCCACATATTGATGCTATGTTACTGTATAGTAATGTACTTGGTGGTTGATCCATCACTCCTGGGTACACAGGGAAATCTGTTATCCTGTAGGTTACTTTATCAATTAATGCATTTATGTGGTTTGTGGCCAGTCGACTTGCTGTAGCCGATATCAACATGCAGTGTAACAGACACAGACAGATATCTGCTATAATACGATAGATTAGCTGTATAGAATGACTTTGGATAAAAAAAATGTATCGGTTACCTGATAGTTATAATTTATTCAGGTAATGATGATGATTAAAAAAAGGAAGACACTATTTACATCCACTGCCCAATTTCCAGTCTCTATGCCCCCTGATGGAACATATGTGCTGTAAATCCATCTCTTAGTTAAGGGACATTGATTCTCCCTGCAGGCTTGCTGTTGCTGTAAATTATTCACTGTGCTCTTTGATCTGTACTGGCCACTCACTTGGGGATCAGTGTGCCCGCTGTTTTTTCACTTTCTCTCTTTTCACGCACCCTTTCTTCTACTGGCTAATAAAATGTTTTTGGCTTCAGTGTCAAAAGAACAATATAGTAAAAGCAGTACAATTTATGTAGTTACTGATAAAACATGATGATCTAATATTTAATAAATAATGTAATGTGATGAGTGTTGTCAGGAGCCCACTGTGTTTAACAACAGAACTATTATAAGCTGTTGTCAGGTATTATGCAGTGTGGTCAGCATATTGATCGTGCCAGCCACTGAGAAATAATGACACCAACAGTCCCTCTAGGATTATTTGTCGAATACTGGCATTTCTATTTAGGTTATAATGTGTGTATTTTGGGATTATAATGCAGCCAGCTATCTTGTTTTATTTTTTACTTATTACTGCTCAAATTAATGATTTAATTGGGGTATTTATATTTTACTTTTGCATATTTCTGTCTGAATGAATTACATTCAGTTAGTGATCTGCAAGCTCAGAAGGACAAGTTCCACTTTAATGTTCCAAATTATAGTGCACTAGAGCTGTCAGAACATGATTCACTATTTACTACAAATGTTGTTTAGATGATTGTTTTATATAATGGTAAAATATAATTATAGCTTTTATTATCCAGGTTGTACTAGCAACTGTGAAAATAGATTTTTTTTTTTAAATGATTTTTGTTTTTTCAAAACATGTTTAATGTTCTCCCCTGGATGGGCATGGGGAACCGCGACCCTAGTAGAGGATTAAGATAATAAATGAATAATCTGCAACATTTAAATGTTGTCCAATGTTGTTTTGGAGAGCTATCCATCCATGCAACCATTATTTTCCGCTTAGTCCTCCACCAGGGTCGCGGTGGGGTTACCCCTGCCCATCATGTGGAGAACATCTCAGGTGCTGAGCAGAAAACCCAGAACAGGTAGCCAATCCATTGCTGGGCACCCACTCAGTCACTCACACAAACACACACTATACAGGGCAATTTAGAGCATTCAATTTACCTGGAATCCATGTTTTTGGACTGTGGGTGGAAACCCACAAGGGGAGAACGTGGAAACTCCACTCCCCTGGATTTGAACCAGGAATCCCTAGCGCTCAGAGGCAAACGTGTTAAACACTAAGCCACCGTGTGCCCAGCTTTTTCATATAATAAATAGAAATTAAATTAAAGCAGTTCAGTTAATAGTCTGAGGTTTATGCAATAGAAATTTAAATGGCTATTGTATAACTGCATCTGAATGCTTTTAAAACTAATACCTTCTCCTGGGCAGTATTATAAGAAGCATTGTGTTTATCATGCTTTTTCAAATATATCAGGTTAAAGAGTTGGCCTTCTAATGCTGTCTGGCCCACATTAAAATGATGTAAATGACAGATTTATGAAAAATGAAACTGCAATTTATATGCAACTGTCTTTAAACACTTTTTAAACCATTTGAAAATTTTAATTTGTCAGGTTTTGTGTTTGTGTTAAGGGTGAGTAAAATGTAATTGTAACCTTGCACAAGAACTGTTATAAAAGATGGTGTCATCACATCACAAATCATTAATGTATGTATTAATCATTAATCATTAATGTATGATTTGTTGGTGTTAATCATTTTCTATTCTAAACTGTAACAGTTGCCCCTGAAGAAAACGCATAATAATCACCACTGCATTACTTAGGCCGATTATGTGAATTCCTCAGTTAATTCTTGGCATTAATGCGTCAACCCTAAGGGTTTTTTATTTTTTTCTGTTTTGTGTCTGAATTTTTTTTTCTCTAGAAATTTCATTGCGACTTTAATTAAGCATCAGTGTATTTAGCAGCGACTCCCCATATTTGTATGAGGATTTCTTTTAATATACAAGTACTTATTTGTCTTGGTCTGAACGTTTTCCCTTTTGAGCGGCTTTCAATCTTACTTTGAGTGACATCCTATTCTTTCATGTGTAAATGTGTGGACAAGGGTGTGACAGTTTTTGGCTATGACTGAATCTTTGTGTCATTGCTTATTAGGCTGTTGATATAAAAATGGTACCAAAATGTACAGCATTCAGGGCACATGCCATTATGATTGATGTTAAAAACTGTCATCCATAACTGTTATGGAGACACAGTATGCTGGCCCTGATTGGATCTATGACTTTGACCAATGAGATATAATGCTAAGTATTTATATGAACCATAAGGCTTTTTTTTAAAATTGTGAACAACACCTTCAGTTACTATCATTCCCTGTTTAGAAAATATAGGCTTTATCCATTGCTCACTGATGCTTATGTATGTGTATGTATTGATTCCTTTCACTCAGTTGAAAGATGCAGGTACACTGAAGGATGCAGCCATTTATTTATTGCACTACTCTTTCTGTCAATAGTTATAGCCAGGAGATTATTGACAGTCCATTGGGTCAGGATGGAATATATGCTTTCTTTAGTGTTTTGTTGTCATTGAATATATTATAAAAAAGGATATGTTTAATATAGATTTCTGTATCTATGAGATGCCGGCCAGTAAAGAAAAATCTTTGTAGTAAATGTTATTGTGGAAGGCTTTCAAATTACATTTGGTCATTTATCAGGCGCTTTTATCCAAAGTGAAAAATGTGAGAACACAGGGTTGAAACAGCACCCGCGGAGCTATGATTGCTAACCGTCTTGCTTAAATACCCACATTTAGTAACTTCAGTGGAACTGCTATTTGATTCCACAACCTTAAGATTGATAGCCCAACATCCTAACCACTGAGCTACCACACCCTCTTATTATATGTAATAAAATAATAATATTGGTTTGAACAGTGCTATTGCAATTCATTTCCCATTCACTGAATTTGGCATTAGAGTGAGTGTTGCACTTTTACCAAAATTGGTAAACAACTGAGGCAATTACAGTTACAATTTATGAGATTGGTAGTATGGGTTGGAGATGTGGCCTACACAACTGAAACACTCCTGTATCCATATATACTCACACATACAGTCTTACACTGAGCTTTGTCTTTCATTTCAAAGTGATGCTACTTGGTTTTCCTTTTTTATCCCAACCTTTGATGTACATCTGCAATTGGCAGTCAATGAAGGAACAGGAATGAAGCAACAAATCAATCCAGCAATGCTCACACCACCACGGCTTCATTCTTATGAGCACCCCAAGGCTACTTTGTGGGTTGACAGATTTTAATAGCACACTTGGAAAGGGGCATGTGTGAGGTGATGAAAATGTGTCGAAAGCGGGAGGGAAATCATTGTGGTGGTCAGCCCATTTCCTGTGGATCTGACCGTGATTTCATCGTACAGTTTCAGTCATATGGACATCATATATGACTTATTTAATTCTCATTATCAGAAACTACAAGTTGTGGTTTCCTTAAACATTCATAAATCTGTCATCTGAATTACATGAATACAAATGAATGACAGTTTCAGCTTCTGTGAAAGAATAACTGAAAATATCATGATGCAAATCCAGACTGTGATACTGAAATTCACCCAGCAGCTACCTGAAACAAAAAGAACCTGACATACTTTATTATCAACTATTTTACCATTCTGTATCTGTGGCTAGAGGACTCGGGGGGTATTTCATATTGTCTATTTATGGTTTTTTTTTATATATAACAATAACTATGTAATATGTTCTATTTCTTAAACCACTTTAGTAGTTTCCTCAACGAATGAAATAGTGTTATATTACTTTATAGATTATAGTAAAGTATATAGTATACTATATAAATTGTAGTACTAATTTAAATATGGTTTATCTTTAGCCGTTGCTGTCTAGTAGATAAGCAGCGGCCTATGAAATGTTGCTGTACTACACGGCATACACTCAAGTTTCCTCTAATGCTTTTTTTAGTTCATGGAACGAGGGTGCTGGCAACAGGAGGGGCCTCTTGTAACAAGGACATACTTCAGGTATGAAGCAAAATCACGCATGCATCTTCACCTGAAGATCTGTTTTCTTTTTAAGTTTAGATAGTGTCTATGAATACTACATTCAGTGTTTCAGGGGCAAACAAAATAAGGACAAAATGCAAATCTTAAATTTTGTGTTTTCTTAACAGCTTATGACACAATGCAGCTGTCTTGAAACTGAATGTAGTGTTTTGCATGTGGATCAATTTTAAATGTGACTGGCTAAAGCTACAACAAGAATAACAACTCAGTAAAGACAATGTTGTTGTTAATAAAGTTTTTTATATGGTAGGTTGATGGGTAAAAGCATTTATTATTGCTTTTTAGAGTTGTCTTGTTAGTGAAATATGACGCACATCTCCAGAAATTGAGAGATAGGAAATTCTAAAGGGAATATATAAATTGGTGTTAGCATGCAGTTCATGTTTCATATGTTTAATGTGACAGAGGGAGAGAGTGTATTTTTATATATTATTGTGCACACCCTCAAGCAACTAATAAAAACACATTTGATTGGAGTGATTTTAATCTTTATTTAAGCACGTTTTTATTATTTTGGATGAATTTTTATTTTAAGTCTCTGGTTCAGTCTGTAATGTTTTTATGAATATCAGTCTGATCTTACTTTTATATTTTCACGCATTTGCAATATTAAACCGTAATAACTAACACAACATTACTAAATACACTCTTTCAGTGGATACTACACCTTCTGGAGTCAGTGGTTGTAGATTTTTATTTATTTATTTATTTTTTTGCTTATTGGCTGAGAATAGATTATTCTTTTTTTTTTTTTTTTAAATTAAGTAAATTTAATTTTTACGAAGATGAATGGTTATTGGATGAATGGTTAAATAGCTATAGTTTAAAAATTATATTGGCAACATTAGTTACCAGTCATATGTGAATGTACGTAATAAGTAATCAAAACTTAATGCCAATGTCATTTCACTTTTTAATTTAAG
>JAOUQT010033582.1:0-10000 GCA_025769995.1 Xyliphius kryptos
TGTGTGTGTGTGTGTGTGTGTGTGTGTGTGTGTGTGTGTGTGTGTGTGTGTGTGTGTGTGTGTGTGTGTGTGTATAAGGGTATGGTTCCTCTGCAGCTCTATTGTTCTCAGAGATGCAGCTCTGACCAACGGGAACAGCGTCGGGGGACGAGGATGGGGTTCAGATCTGTGCACCACGGGCTCCACATGAAGGTAAAGGGTCATGGGTACACCTGCACATAAAGGTGGGGTGGAGGTGAGGGGGACTTCCCAAACTGAACAAGAAGTGAGAACATGTGCATGTGTGACCTGATCCATGGGTCACTCCTAACTGCACTGAGAGAAGATTCAAGATCTAAACCAGCGGTCACTAACAGGTGGACCGCAGTCCGGACCCAAACCGATAACCTATAGATTTAATTCTCACTGTTTTCTCTCTGTAGGGTACCGTCTTCTCTGTGCAGTGAACTCATGTACCAATCGCGTGTGTATTTCACTAACGTGCTCATCCAATCAGATCTGTGGGATTTGGGAGCGGGGTGCGTGCACAGGTGAGGTACAAAGTGACTGGCACCTTGTTTTAAATTTAGCACCAGCACTAATATCACAAATCAAATTTTTTTTTGTCAGATGTTGAATGTTGCAGAACATTACAACTCTATATTTAGAACATTTTCGGGCAGCACAGTGGCTTAGTAGTTGGCATGTTCTCCTGCTGGGTTGGAGTTTCCATGTTCTCCCCGTGTTCCCACAGTCCAAAAACATGGATTCAAGGTGAATTGGCTGCTTTAAAATTGCCCCATATTGTGTGGGTGTGTAAGAGAGAGAGTGTGTGTATGCTCTCAGTGATTAGAAGAAGAAGAATGAATGTGAGGATCTTATCTGTGACGTATAAACGATGCGCTCACCGCGCTGGCTGTGAAATTCTGAGGGAAGTGGCGGCTTGAGAAACTTAAACGTTTTGCTTCCAAAATCTTTGACATTGCATTTTATAAATCATGATTGGAGAACAAACTACAGTCTTTATATTTACTTAAAAGTCCTGTTCTTCTCAGAGTGTCTCCTGCGGTCATAACGGTCTGATTTCAGCTCTATTGGTCACATTAATAAACACAGTTTGTTAATCCTGGTTTTCTTTCCAAGCCGCTGATTTAAACGAGTGTTCTGAGGTTCTGATGAAGCGTTCTCCTCCCGACCCGTTCAACTGGAGAACCTCAAGGACAAATGTTCTAAACATTGATGATCAGTTTCATGTGCAGTGCAGATTGTTTTAATTTAAAGCACCTGAACAGGTTCCTCATGTAATCACAAACTTTAACCCTTTCTGGTGGGTGGCTTAGTGGTTAGCATGTTCTCCTCTCAGCACTGGGGATTCCAGGTTTGAATCACAATCTGAGTGAGGTGTCCATGTTTTCCCCGTGTAAATGCTCTAAATTTTCCCCTTCTACCGCGCGCAGGGCTAGACTGTTAAATGGACCCTTTCTGGTCGCCTTGTCCATTAGCACACCTTCAGTAGCTGGTACTTGAGAATGTTCTCACTCCTGCAGGAGATTTGATGATGATCTCACTGTAAACAGAAGTATGTGGACAGCCTGCTGTTGTGTGTTATGATGTTGGTGAATGTAGGTGGTTATGGTCACTACGTGTTTACAGGTCTGTGGAGGTTTCAGGGCCGGTGCGTAAACATACGGCTTGGTTTGAGTTGCATTATTTTAGGAAATTTCTCCTCCAAGTTATTTAAATAAACTTAAATCTTAGCCGATGTACTTTGTGACAA
This sequence comes from Xyliphius kryptos, assembly GCA_025769995.1. Taxonomy (NCBI): domain Eukaryota; kingdom Metazoa; phylum Chordata; class Actinopteri; order Siluriformes; family Aspredinidae; genus Xyliphius; species Xyliphius kryptos. Next base: position 1,757 of record JAOUQT010033582.1, read on the forward strand.
GTGAATTAGAGTCTTATCCTCATGTTGGGTCACTACAAACTGACTTTAGAAGTTTTTTTTTAATGAAATTGTACACAGACTGAGACCCTGCGTAGTTTCTGCTCCATACACAAGGTTCTGCTCCATACACATACTCTGTACTGATCCTCACTGCAGCCTGACATTTAACCGGAGGGTCCCCATAGAGGGAGTATTATTCTGGTAGAGGATCATTCTACGTACTGCTCTGGATCAAACCCAGGAGATGTAGCCCCTCCTGCTGGACTGTTCATCAATTAAAAGATCCTGGCTTTGATATCCTGAGTGCTGGGATAGGATGCTAGGGGTTTTCTTATAAACTGTGCTGCAGCAGATAAAACACCGGCTCTGAAACGGGCATTTTGGCGGCGTTGACCACGGCATGGCGTTGATGCCAGTTGGAGGTTTTGGTCATTCAGTAATGCTTGCTTGCTGCAGTGAGCCCCACATCCACGTTCTTCCCTGCACTCATTTCACCTGCTGTTTTCCACCAACGGTAACTCATGGAGACTTAAGAAGAACATACCAACCCCACACAGAAATGCCTTAATCATGTGAGTATCGTTTGTGCGTTGGCTCGAGGGTGGAGGTGGATCTGTTTTTATATCTCCGACAGTTTAAAACCTTAAGGTTAATGGGCTACAGCGCTTTGAGACCACATCAGGTTTCAGTTCTGTTTGTCAGAAAGAGGAATCTGTAGTACAGAATCTCGCCGCCGCTTATCTGAGTCTTAATGTATGTCATGACATGATGTAAACGGGAGTGTGTACCGTGAGCTGTACAGACCCAGCTTGCCGAACGTCAGCTGTCCAGGCGAGGGGTTCAGCGCTGTTACAGGAACTGAGATGGTTTCTAACAAAGTGCATCCTTTTAAGGCTTTAATATGCCGTGTTCTAATATCGTCTGTATGGCTGACCGTGTGACCTGGTCAGTTTACTGCAGGCTCATTCTCTATAAGGTGATCTGAGTGTTTATGACATAATGAAACAGAAAGAGGGCGGCACAGTAACTGTTTAGCATGTTCGCCTCTCAGCACTGGGGGTTCCCGGTTCGAATGCCAATATAAGTGGAGTGTCCAAGTTCTCCCTGTGTCCATGTGGGGCTCCTCCAGGTTCCTCTGGTTTCATCCCACAGTCAAAAAACATGGATTCAAGGTAAACTGGCTGCTTTAAGTTGCCCAGTATAGTGTGAGTTTGTGCCCAGTTAGACATCATAGCTCTGTTCTGGGTGTATCTGCCCAGCGCCTGAGATGTTCTCCCCTGGATGGGCAAAATAATAATTATTTTTTGGCTATCTTTGAACTTTTTTTTTAACTTAAATTTATTTGTTGGCACTTTAACAGTTCTGGCAGGTAAACTCGTAGATCATGAATTAAACCAAAAAAACGAGGGGTTACATCAACCCTAAGTCCGTATGTTGGACATGGTACAGGAAGTCGTTCAGTCCTCCACGATTTGTGCATTCTTTCTTTTTGTGGTCTCAAAGTCAAGGTCATGCATTCCATTTGTTGAATCTTTAACTATTTCTGTACATTGGGTTACACATTCTGTTGGGGTGCCACTTGAAACCACTTCCTTGTAACAGCTTTTTTGCTGAAAACTGTAAGAATTTACATGAGTATTTGTCCGTTTTCCATCAGTCTTCTGAGATGAGACCCAGGTACATAGTGAGGAAAATGTAAATTATGTCCAACTTTAAAATTGGGGAAATGACCTCTCCACCCCTGTCCAGTAAAGCTTTGTTGTTGGGCAGGACCAGAAAACGTGAGCATGACCTGAATCTTTAACACCACAGTTTCTCCAGCGAGCAGCTCAGTTTCGTCTGCTTCCAAATTTGTTTAGGGATCAGAAAAAACGAACAACTGACTTCCAACCAAATCCCCTCCATGAGCTTAAAAGTTAAATACATTTTGCTCTGGAGCACGAACCCTCAACCCTCATTGCTCTGTGCGGGGATGGTGGGGGGGGGGGGAAATAGATCAACCCCGCGTTCTAACCCCAAATAAACTGGGATCTTTAAATGTTGCTTTGGATAAGAGCATCTGATAAATGACAAAATGTGATGTAAATGTAAAGTAAGGTGTAAAATCAAGTTTTTTTTTTTTGTTTTATGTGTTTGTTTAATGTAAAGGTTTTGTTTGTTTGTTTGATGTACATTAAAAAATGCGCGCGTTTGAATTCGGAGAGCGTCGCGTGCCAAGCTCGAGCCTGAAATACAAGGATGTAACCGCCACCCGAGAGAGAGAGAGAGAGAGAGAGAAACACATACACACACGCAGAGAGAGAGAGAGAGAGAGAGAGAGGGAGGGAGAGAGATCGGCAGATCAGAGGCGGAGGCAGCGTCAGTCCGAGCCGATGCTTCAGGTCCTGGTTCGGTTCTGTTCAGGTCCATCGGCACTGAGCAGGTTCTCCTGAGCCGAGCAGCAGGATCCAGCTGGCGGTAAGTCAGAGCCTCCTGCAGCCTTTATCACCGAACTGACAGACAGACAGAGAGAGAGAGAGACAGACAGACTGAGGGAGAGAGTTTCTTCATCTTCCATTAAAGAAAGTTTGGAGCTGGGTGTCTCAGTGGAACCTGTGGATCTGACTGACAGCTTCAGTTTCCATGAGGGTCCCATCAGATCCATCAGAGTGAGTCTCATCAGAGCGCCGTGCGTTAAAGCAGGACTGCTGTTGGTTCTTATTTTAAATACAGAAACCCAGATTCTGAACAGATTAATAGGATTATATTTTAATGAACCTTTAAAACCTCAGCAGGTTTGTCTTTCAGCCGCAGCACATTCAGATTCAAAACTAAAGATCCTGTAAAGAATTTAAGGTAAATGTTTCAGATTGATCTCAATCATCTGACCTCTGAAGTTTTATTTGTACAGCAGCTCTGAATTTCTTACAGTCACCTGAGACTTTGTAGGAACTCCAGCTCACAGATCTGTAAATGTTCCTGTTGATGTTTTAAAGAGAGCTTCAGCTGTGCGTTACAGACCACCTTCGTACCAGGACCCTGTCTGTGTCCGGCAGGACGGACCTCTCCTTTCAACGGACCTTTCCTTTGAACGAATTGCCAGCAAACATTTAGTGGTTTGGGATTTAAAAGGAAGACGGTTCCCCCAAAAGAAACTTAATCCTCTCTGACTGTGTGGTGGAGGATCTGTGTTGCGGGATGTTTTCTGCCACAGGCCTTCAGAACTGTATTAAGGAGAACCGCATGGGATCATGGCCTTCAAAAAGTACAAGGATCTTTAAATAATTACTGAGGACCTCGGGCCAGAAGATAGAACGATGGAGGGTGAGCTGGAAGAGTCGTCCATAAGAGACACGCTGTGTTCTGAAGACCCTGAGGAGAACATTTTACAGTATAAAGATGTTTTTTACATCAGAATAAATATGTTTTCATATAAACACTGATCGGTTTTAATTAAAGGATTTGTTTCTTTGATATTCATTCTTACTTTAATTATTTTAATCATTTAGTTTAGAAATCATTGTTTTTAATCTTTATGGTTCTACCTTCAGTTATGGGGAGGTTCATGAGGTGCTTTATTCTTTACTGCAGTGACCATTCCATCATCATGATTCCACCTGGAGACTGTCTGTACGCTGGGAGGAAGAGGAGGAAGCCCGTTCAGAAACAGCTGAGTATTTATTTTTGAATATTTAATGAACCTGTTTCTCACATGGCTTTGGGTTCTGACCTGCGTCTGGCTTTGGATTTGTGTAAAACCACTTTGTGTTAATTCTACATTTTAAAATGCCTGGAACTTTTTCAGTTTTAATCAGAGTTAGGCTTATTTTGCTGAGTATGTTACACACGCAGGGAATGTGGTAACATTACAATTCACTGTACATTGTGCAAATATTTAAATAAATATTTGTAGTGCAAATCAATAAAGTGCAACAGAGACGATGATTGTTTTGTACAGATGTGTGTGTGTGCAGTGTGATCAGACACTAACAGAGTGATAATTATTAATACAAACAGCAAGAACATTCAAATCTCACTAAATCAGACTTTATTTTACTTTATATATCATTATACATTTTGGACAGAAGTATTTGGACATCCACACTTTTCACCTACAGGATCTATCATGACTTCTCTTTATTATTAATTTTGTAGAGTTCTGTAGAATGACGATGTTTGAGGAATTTCTCTGCTGAAGAAGGTTTGTGAGGTCAGACACTGATGTTGGACGTGCCATGCGCATGCACGAGAGCAGTGTGCAGCCCGTTACAGTTGCTCTTGTTTGTGTTTTCCACTTTGACTTTCTTATCTCTATTTTCGTTTTAATATTTTTAATTCCGTTTATGTCACCACTGCAATCGCCACTTTACTTTTATTATACAGTATATACATGTTTGTACTTTATACAAATTGAGCAGCTGTAAGACTTGCCGTTTTCCCCCGGGGATCAATAAAGTGTGGAGGTCATTTATGAATACAGGACGGGTTCTTTCCCAAACTGTCCAGAATCCATACTGTAATTAGGTGTTTCATTTCATTTCCCTGTGGTAACGGGATCTGAATTCAGGGGTGTGTTCCAATACTTTTGTCCACATTGTGTATGTGTTTGTGATTATCTCAGGTCTGTAAGACATTAAATATAAATCCTCAGTGTGGAGCGTTGAGTATTTTTGTTCTCCCTCACAAAGCCTCGTTTTACTTCAGTAATGGCACTTGTTGTTGAGCGTTCTGTAAATAACACGCTCAGAACCGTGGTGTGCCAAAAGCAGACGGGTTCCACACGTCCCCGAGCCTCACTGCGTGCTGTGTGGGGCCAGGGTTCGAGCTTTGTTCTGTAAGTGGTTGATGGTGAACAGATCCCTCGCAGAGATAAAAAACACATGAAGGTGGCTGTGGTGTCCTCATCGGTTCCCACACGTTCCGGACGGTTCTGAAGATGATTCACAGAGCTGTTTAACGGCTCCGAGCTGAAGGACATGTTGATTTTGGTAAAACCTGGATCCCAGCAGCTGATGAACATTAGGGGGGTTTATGTTCTCCGTTCTCTGATTCTGGTTTCTGACTCTCAAATCCTCTCCATTCAACAGAAAACCTGCAGCAAATGACCAGAGATCAAACCCCTCAAAGCGGCACCGGGATAGGCTGAATGCCGAGCTGGACAGACTGGCCAGCCTGCTGCCCTTTTCCCCGGATGTTATCTCCAAACTGGACAAGCTCTCAGTGCTGCGTCTCAGTGTGAGCTACCTCCGCGTCAAGAGCTTCTTTCAAGGTAAGACCTGCTTCATGTTCAGCAGCTGGGATCCAAAAGATCCCAAATGAGCCTCAATGATTCCAAATAATCCCACATGATCCCACATTAACAAACCCACACGTCCTGCTTCATCATCATTGTGGTTCTGTCTGAGGGACATGTGAGGTTGTGGAAGGTCAAACTGGTTGTAATGAGCAGATATTTTTATGAAATTGTTTAAATGTTAGTTAGTCTGGCTATTATTTGGTAATGGTTTGATTGTTTAAGGGTTAATCATCTCACATATCCTATGCCAGCATCTGCGGGATTTCAACACATTTATAAGAAGTAAATATCAATCAGAAGATCAGCAGAAGCAAACGTTCTTCTCACTGTGTGTGTGTGTGTGTGTGTGTGTGTGTGTGTGTGTTATCTTTATTCTGATTGATTTAAAAGAACGTCCTGTTTAGCTCAGTTCACGTTTCATTGTCAGGATGGATTCTAAAAAAGCAGACGTTACAGATGTTTAATAAAGCGGTAATATATGAGTGGGCGTGGCATCATTGTGAATAAACCACAGGATAGATGTGTTGTTAAGCACGACGCACAGCGGAGTAGAGTTACACTTTCTCATAGTTTTTTCACATTAATACACAACCTCGAGTGTTTTATTGCTTTTATAATAAACTTAACACACACTAATAAAAAAACACGTGTTTGATTCATAAATGCTTTTATTGAAAGCTAATCTGCTCTTCCGCACCGTGATCTAGTCCGGTTTTTAAAGTGAACGCTGATTGCTGAGTACTGTGATACTGGTTTCTCGAACAATCAAATATTCCATCTGGTGTATAAATTACAGAACACAGTTTATAAAAACATCGGGAAAATAATGTATTGTAAAGACTCGGCCAATCAGTTGCCGGTCCTATCCCTGCGTCGCCTCCATAAACTCCGGAAGCGTTCCTGTAGTCAGCGTATTGTTGAGCAGACTTCATAATCCTCGACTAAAAACTACTAATAGCACGTCTCTAAAATGAAGGTTACAGCCATGTCCAAAAGTTCCAGAGCAACAGCTTAGTTGATGAAATTTTTCCAAAAATATGTGAACATTAAAGAAATTGTTGTTCCATCTGAAGCAGTAGCCATGTCAGAACAAAAGGGGGTGGGCCTCTGTTGTGTGTATCCCATGGTTCGGTGTCTTAGTCCTTTATTTATATACATGTGTATATATATATAAGAGAGAGATAGAGAGGCTTGAGGAAACCACAGTATGTGGAATGTGTGAGACGTGGTTTAAAACCAGCACTATGGGGTACAGTGGGGTACAATGGGGTTCTCTTTAAAGTAGTGTCACAGAAGGTTCTTTAAGTTCCTGAACTGTGATGTAGCTGCTCTGAAGACCAGACTGTTGTGTTGTCGTCACTGCTCACTATTAAAACCACAACATACGGTTCAAAATACACTAATTCCATAGCGAGTCCGCCCCGAGTGTACAGTGGATTAAAGTCAGATTTAATCTGAATGACCAACTGAGATATAGAACATCACGTGGAACAATATAGATAACTAATATCTGTGTTTGTATAGCTCAGGATAAAAGAAGTTTAGTCCTTCACTCTGCTTTACAGTTGCCTTGTTTCTGTAACAGACTCTAAAGTCGTTCAGTTCTAAAATCGTTCAGTCCGTGTCCTCCCCCCTCCCCCCACCCCGGTTCTTTTCACCCTGTCGTGTACTCACGGTTCAGATCAGTGATTAAAACAACCCCGACCTCTGACCTGGTACTGCTGCCCACTGCTGGCTTATTAAAGTTCATACCACCATGACTACATTATTATACGAGCAGCACTCAGTTTAAATAAATAATGTTGTATGTATGTATGTATGTATGTATGCATGTATGTATGTATAAAGTCAGTTGTGTATAATGTGAACATTACTGCGTCACATCAACAGTAAGGTCATTTGTTTTTTTTCCTGCTAGAGCAAACAACATTTTTCTTTTGGGTTTGCATGTTCTCCCGTGTGTGCGTGTATGTGTGTGTTTCCTCCGGTTTCTTTTCACATCCTAAAAACTAAAATAAGTGCAGGTTCTATTGATTTAGGTGTGAATGTTCTGCATCTGCCGTGTGGTGAACTGATGTCCTTCACTATCTTTAGTTCACCTGCTCATCTGTTTTTAGAAAGTGGAAGGAAACAAGCGCTCTCCCCAAAAAAGCACGTAAAGATTAATAGAACCTCATATGCAGAATACCTGCAGTGAATGGGAACCAAACCCTGAACCTCTGCAGCTCTGTAACACACGCACTTAAAGGGAACAATCAGACAGACACAGTGTCCACTGTGTGCTGAGATGATGCTGTGCGTGTTGGAACACTGCGAGCTTCTTTGTCCGCTAATTACATTTTGTAGTAAGTTATAACTTTATAAAGTTTGTTGCATTACATTTGGTCAGAGAGCATCACCGGGACCCCAACTCTGTGGGGGTCAGAACACGGGGATGATCCAACAGCCGGGAGCAATGAGGGTTAGGCTTCCTGGTCCAGGACCCACATGGGTTACTTCAGAGGAGTTGGGATTCAAACCCACAACCTTCTGATTGATGGTCCAACACCCTGACCGCTGAGCTCATGGTACGGTCCATTAGAACAAATCCTTCAGAATCTCAGTTCACTGCGGCAATGAGTTCAGAGTAACTGCTCTCCTGTTCCTGTGTGTGTGTGTGTCGCTGTGAATCAGAGTTGTGTATCTGATGAATGTGTCGCGCTGATCTGAGAGGCTGATTTAGAGAAGCAGATGGATTAAAGTGCATCTCGATGCTCAGTGTGTGAACCCTGACTTTGTCGTTTTTTGATCTCAGGTATGTGTAGTTTTGTTGTCTGTGGGCTGTTTGTAGGTCTCCTGTGTGTGTCTCGGTTCCATCTTCTTGTTTATCACGCAGTTGAACTCTCTCACTTCTAAACTGGGAACGTAAATGAAAGTTCCTCCCGCAGCTGGAAGCAGTACTGATGTACTGGAACATTAAACGCATGAGT
>JAOUQT010033592.1:0-11351 GCA_025769995.1 Xyliphius kryptos
AATGCTACCCACTTAACTTCATCATGCAGTTTTATTTATGGAAACCAAATATCTATAATTTTCTACAAGAGGAGTGTTCCTGCCACATGCCCACTGTTCCCGGGATAAGCTCCAGATTCACCATGACCAGGATAAAGTGGTTACAAAATATGAATGAATTATACTATATTTATACTATGTTTTTAAGCATATGTTTTTTTTAATATGCTTTAATGTTTAAACAACACATTAAACAAATATACAAATATCAGACAGATTACTGAAATCAGACAGTAGGAGATCAGACAAGGTATTGCTGGTTATGTTAGAAAGGTGTCAGGACAGCGTGCTAGAAGAATTGGAGATGACAAATTGTCTATGACTTCTGTACTATGTACAGAATATACATAGACTAGTTTATGTTATGAAAGTGATGTCAAGATGAATTTAAACAATAAAAAGGCATTTCATGTTAATTTTCACTGGATCTATACACTGGAGGTACTGCATATTCATTAAGCCATAATTTTCTGCTTAATCCACATGGGCTAGCGGGCCAGCAGGTGCCCAGACGGCAACTTTGGGCACAAGGGCAGTAATACCCCACACAGTCATACACATAGTATAGTATCTGCCTTAAACTACATGCTCCTTGTCTGACATACAGTACTTGGTGAAATAAAGTGAAAAGTGTTACATAAAGAAAGAAAGATCTGACAAAAATAACTTTCCAGACAAAAACATAATGGAGAATCTGATGTTCTTCTGGTGACTCATTATTGAATAATTCATAAAAAATAAACTTCTCTAGCATCTTTACTGGGGGTGTGTACTATACAATTAATTTTGCTCAGCTAAGGGGCTGAAAATGTTTCTGCCACTCCTACACAAACACATCAATCCATACAGATATTCATCAAATCAGACATCCATTCATACTTTAATTCATTCTCCTATTACTTTGGTGTTTGCTCTCAGTGCACTCACAGTGAGGTGGTGGTGGTGAGCAGCGCGCGCGGCTCCAGCGTGTCCGTCAAATCCGCATCCTCACACGCCACCGTGACGCGCGCGGTGCGTCGGTTCAGCGCCCCTGCGCGCTCTGCTACACACTCACAGCTTTCCACTGTGAGGTCGGGACAGTGTCTCCTGCTCGCTACACTCATCCTCCACAAAGCGGCCAGCGCAAATATCACGCACACACCTCTCATCATGGAGACAAAACGCGCGTTTAACTAAGTTACTTCTCCGCGCGTTTAACTAAGTTACTTCTCCCCAACCTGGGAGGAGGTAACGGACCATCTCACGCGCAAATCACATCAAAATCACTTCAGGCGACCGTGCACGGATTATAATAATTGTCCAGCTCCTAAATACCTCCAGAAACCCTTACGCATATACTGTTCATGACATGCATGTCTCTTACGACTTGGCCAAAGTTGCTCGCGTTTCTTATTTAAAAGCGTCCCTCACGCGTCACAAACTTTCCTCGGCTTCTCAGAGTTTTATATGTAGCGCCTAAATACTTCCGTACGGGAACCGACCCAACTTCCGCCTGTTTGGTTTATTTTACACTTTAGTCAACAGGTGGCTATCGTGAAAGATGCGGTGCCTGTACGCACTATCGGTCCCAAGTGAGCGCTCGGCATGAGCACAGGCCACGCCCACACAGACCGTAAACGGATGTACCGAGCATTCCTATTGGCTCCTAACTGACCACGGGATTTTGCCCTGCAGCCGAAGGGAGGTATGGGGGTTCACAAAGAGCAAGACAATATTGGGATTGAAAAAATGCATGGCTATCAAATTGCAGATTATGACTTTTAAATGTACTGTATGTTTTTTTTGCAATACACTAATATTGCAAAAAATTGCACTAATACTAATAATAACACTTTAACATCACTTACTCCCTTTCATACCTTTAATCCTAGTCAAGGTCCTAGCTAGCAGCACAAGGCACAAGACAGGAAGAACCCTAGACAAGATGAACCACTCCATCACTCCTGTGATATTTAACCTCTGACATCAGAACCTACCTCTAATTTTTCATCTTTCTCTGTTTTATAGCCAACAAAAATGATCTATGCATGAATAATCCTTTCAAACATTCTCATTCCATTTCTCTGCTTTCCTTCTTTTCACATCATTTTTACAGGAGTCAAAACAAATATATGCGTTAAACTCACACATGTTGTCGATCCTCTGGCTGCCAGGGTGGTTGTTTATACAGATGAACATTCACCTCTCCAGCTTTGGAGGTTCACCTAGGGAATCATCCCACCTTCCAGTCTGAGACAGAGTTGAAAAGATGTATACAGCTCACATCATCGTCTGCAATGATGAATCACTACACCAAGAGGAAACTGTTGGATCTGGGCCACCAGTGTTCCCTTGGCTATCAGCTCTTCACTAATGGGAACCAGGATGCTTTTGTTTTTCCCCCCAGTACCTTTGTAAGTTCAATTTACTATGATACATCAACAAACCCAAAGGTCTGAGCTTATGGGACATGAAATACTTTTAGAGAACTTAGAGAGACAGTACGAAATGCACATAGATTTTCATCTGCATCAAATACTATAGGCAAGATAAATATTTAGAAATAGAATGTTTTTGTTTAAAATACCCTCAATGTTTGTAGTCTTAAAATTGCACATGGAAATCAAGTACGCTGACTAAGTATGCACTCACAGGCAGAGGAATAGACATAATATAGCACATTCAACTATATATTCACTGCCTGTATACTGTACATACTGTATATGTGTAGATACTACACATCATGCTCTTGCTGCCTATTGCGATACTGGTTGTATACCAAACTGCATTTCATTGTCTGTACTTGTACATGTGTAATGACAACAAAGTTTAAACTAATCTAATCTAAACTAATCTAATCCAATCAAGTTGTAACATTATTTGACCTGTAGTATAATCACATAAAAATGAACACATAAAAATAAATTAATTACAGGAAAAATGACATAATAAAAATAACAGTAGATAAGCAAAATCTAATTAGACACAGCCCGGGTTCCAAAGGTGTTTCACTGCACGGATTGGTTAAATGCAGAGGACCAATTCGGCTGTGTGCAAAACATAGTGGCAAATAGATCGCTTGAAAGTGAAAGTGATACATTTTGCCACTATGTTTTGCACACAGCCGAATTGGTCCTCTGCATTTAACCAATCTGTGCAGTGAAACACACAAATACACACACACAGGTAAAATGAGCACACGTGCCCTGAGCAGTGAGCAGCCAGCACAGCGCCCGGGGAGCAACTGGGGGTTAGGTGCCTTGCCCCAGGCCACTTCAGCCATGACTTGTCGGTACTTGGAATCGAAAACTTAGATTCTCACTAGGTTTGGCCACACATAGGGACTATAAAATCTTCCTTCAGAAACTATTAGAGCTGATAGAATGTGAATGATGAGAAAAAGTAATCACCCAAGAGAATGTAAAAAATCTGTAAGATACAGCTTAGCTCATTATATGATCTAATATACACTCACCAGCTGAATAATTAGGTACACCTTGCTAGTAAACGTTTGCCTTAATTCTTTATGGCATACTTTTAACAGAGATGGTATTCTGTATTCCTTGTTTGTAACAGGTGGTTATTTGAGTGACTGTTGCCTTTCTATCATCTAAAACCAGTCTGTTCATTCTCCTCTGACCTCTAATATTAATATTAAGGAATTTTCATCCACACAACTTCCGCTCTTCTTTTTTCTCTGTTAACCCTATAGTAGGAGTGTGAAAATCTTAGTAGATCAACAGTTCCTGAAATACTCAGACTAACCCATCTGGCACCAATAACCACGCAATGTTCAAAGTCACCTAAATCAACTTACTTCCCCATTCTGATGCACACTTTGCACTTCAGCAGGTTGTCTTGACCACCTCTACAATCCTAAATGCATTGAGCTGCATCTATGTGATTGGCTGATTATATATTTGTGTTAACAAGCACAATTTAGCAATTTTTATTAGATAATACCAGAGGATTATTGTATTTTCAGTGATGAATGTTTAGATTCTGTATGACAAAATTCTGTAAATAATAATAATATTTCGAAGAACAACTGTAATAAAAGCCATCATAACCTAAATAAAACATTATAGAAAAGGAAAAAACTAAAAAACTTATTAAATTAGTTACATTAAACAAGTGTACAAACTTTAATAATTGCAGTTTTTCTCAGTGGCTAAAACACTAAAACCCATTAGCTGTTGCCTGAAGTAATTTGGAGATGTTTGTGGGATGCAGGGTACAGTACTATAAAAATAGGAATACAAAATTGCGAAGAACAAAGCAGAGTAGAATTTTATAAATAAAATGGGTTAACGTATGTGTGTGTGTGAAAGAGTAAGAGCATTAACGAATGTGTATGTGTGTATTATACAGAGTGTGAATGAGTGTGTGTGAGAAAGAGTGTTTAAGTGAGCGATTGCATGAGGTGAGTGGGGTGATTTACACAAATCAGTCAAGTAGTCTCCCGGATTATCAGCACATTGACATTGTGTCTGCAAAACAAAATCCAGTAGTAAAATAAAAAACTAAAAATATACAAATAGACTTTGCCGGAGTGATACTGAAAGTATAGTCAGCACCTTCAAGTCTAGTTCTGTTAAATATTAGATTTCTTACTTCTAAGACACTTATTATTAATAAAATTTAAACTGATCAGGATTTATACTGTGTCAAACAGAAACATTAATTAAACCCAAAGAGTACTTAGCATTAAATGAAGCGACCCCCCCCCTCTATGGATACAGCTATATATAGGAGGTTTCATTTATATTAAATAAAAAATATTTAAATGATGCAAAACTAGTGCATTAATTCTCCTCATTTGATGCTCTGAACGTTAATGCAACGTGTAGGAAAAAATTAATCTATTCAGTCAATTCCTGTAATTATTATTTATAGACCACTGGGACAATAGTCTGTTGGGGATTTTAATATCCACTTTGATAATTCACTTGACCCTCTTAGGACAGCATTTGTCTCTATTTTAGATTCTGTAGGAGTTCACCAGGATATTACAGGACCAACTCATAGAGGTGGTCATACCTATGATTTAATATTAGATATCGAAATATCAGTATCTCAGACTATTACTTAATAACATTTAAACTACGACCCACTCTGTTATGTTACAGCCTTAAATGCACATTTACATCAAAATCTGCACATAACTTTGTTAATAAACTTCCTGATTCCTGGGCTGTGTATCATTTCTTGTGTTGCTAGACCTTAGTGCAGCCATTAATCACACTATTCTTCATATACTGGAGAATGTTGTATAAGTTAAGAGATCAGCCCGCACATTGGTTAGATCTTAAATTATCAGTATGTTCTGGAAACACCTCTATTGTAAAATGCAGTGTCCATCAAGATTATGTATTAGGCCCAATGCTTTTCTCAGTGTATGTGTTGCCTCTGAGTAAAATTATTTAAAGAAATAGTATCAGAGACATCATCTTAGTAAAGTTGAGAATTGTGTAATGGACACTAGGCAATGGATGATAAATAACTTTCTCCTTCTTAACTCTGATAAAACTGAAGTACAGTTCTTGGACCACAGGCAGCTAGAAATAAGATTTCTAAATTTGTATTAACTTTGGACTCCCTGATAAGCTGTAAAAGATCTTGGTGTTATTATTGACTCCGGTCCCTTATTTGAAGTTCATGTAGATAACATTACCTGGATAGCCTTATTTTATCTTAGAAACTTTGCTAAGCTAAGAAAAACACTGACACTCCATAATGCTGAAACATGAAATCATGCCTTTGTTATTTCCAGTATGAATTATTGTGATGCCTTGTTGTCTCGATGCTTGGGCTGGTGTTTACAAAAGCTTTAGTTAGTTCAGAATTATGCAGCCAGAATACTTACTAGAACTAAATCATATAAACCCTATTTTAATTAAACTTCATGGGCCTCCAATGAAATTCCACATTGAGTATAAAATTCTACTATTCACGTATAAAGCTTTAAATGGTCTTGATCCACAATATCAAGGCGAACTACTAATATTTCATGATCTACCTTGATTACAGTTTTCAAAAGGTTCACAGCAGGTGCCAGAGATTTCTCTTTTAAAGACTCCTAAGTTATGGAACAGTCTCAATGTTTAAATCTAGACTCAAGACATATTTGTTTAGCCAAGCATTCAACGTTAGTTACTCTTAGGTGAAGGTGCAGATCTGGAGGGTTATGGCACTACTCAGTATTGTTAAACTGACATGTCTGGATTGCTTTATGTTTCATGGAACTCTCAAACCTGTTGTTCCCGCTGGATCTCATTTTAAACGTTTTTCTTTGCCACTGTCGCCATCCAGCTTGCTTGTTTGGGAAAATTAATTTTATTAAATATCATATGTATATTATAAACTGTATATCATTCCTGTAAAGCTGCTTTGTTTTACAATGTTCCATTGTAAAAAGTGCTATATAAATGATACTTGAATTGATACTGTGCAGATTAGAAATGGCTTCCTTGTCAAGTTAAATGACACTAGCCAACTCCAGGCATCTATTAATAGAAGTCATCATTTGCATTTCCCTGTCATCACAGTTGGGAGTCTGAAAGAATATAATTAGCCTGTTTTTCTTGGGAAGGATCACTTACCTTTCTTCCTGTTGAACCTATAGCATCAGAATATGTAAGAAAATATTTTTTTTTCTCTTGCACAAGGAAGCACCAAGATGAAAATGAAATTCTATGAGCAATTTATAAAAATTCATTTTAATTTCAACTACAATATGTTTCTTTATGCATCATTAAAGACATTCATGATTCATTTCATGATACGCTGTCTTACACCATGAGATTTCTTCAGGATATTAGTCATACTTTGAATGCTTTCTTGCATACACATGATAATTTTCTAGCATGTAAACATTCTATTATGTCCATCACAGTCACACACACATACATTTTGTAGGTGCTCCTCTCGTCGCCTTGAATTACGCTAGCAGCACTGTATAACTGTTATCACTTATGAGTCAAGAAGTGTAAATTATCAAGATCCCTTAATTGCAACAGATTAAAGATTACAGTCCGAATCCATTAAGATACATACTGATTTCCATATAATATATTTGCCATGATTATTGTTTTTTTAAGCCTGTGATCTGAATGATAAATTACTGTCAAAGTTGACTACTTTACACATGAATCAGTAAGATCTTTGACCTAATAGGGCATTAAGTAAAATGGGACCTCAGACCTGAGAAAACCCAAAGTGTCACTGTTTTCTTATCAGTGGGGGTGAATCAGGCTGGCCCAGGATTAAGAAAGCTCTGGAAATGAGACAGCATATCGTGTCAGACTGTTTCAAGCAGTGACAGAGACAGGGCAAGTTTTTTATTACCAGGGCAAGTTCAGAGATTATATGGTGCAAACCAGACAGACACATTCATGGATTTCATACAATCATACTTCATGTGCCCTTTTTTTCTGGATTACTATGTTCTGTCCTAAGGTTTAAAAAAAAAACAAGAACATACAATAACATTTTACTCTATTTAACATGTTTTCTGTTTTCTTGTCTCCAGATATAATATTGTCTGTATTAAGAGTGTTTTTAAAAAAAATAAAAGCTGTTAATTTGTCTGGTGCAAGACAGCTCTAATCTGGATCATAGACAGGGAAATTTTTAGAATGGTGTGATATAATTATTTTCTGCATTCTTCTTCAATCTCCTTTTCTTAGCTCTTTAGTGCATACACATATTTGTACCTGCATCTGTACATAGACTGCAAGTTAGCAAAGCGTATTAAATATAAGCCAAGGTAGCATGATCTCTGAATTATGCCTTAATATCTCTCAAGATGATTCTTGAATTAAACAAATTAGCATTTGTTGAGATAGGGTTAAGCTGACTGTTCATCCAAACTTTTGTCAGGTTTTGCAGCCCCATGAACTGCAACCCCTGTAAGGTGGATTCCAGTGTGAGGAGAAAATACTGCCACAGCAGTGTATCTGAATCAAAGTAACGAGTATGTATTTTAATTATATTAATACTTAAGTTTAATATTAAATTGTATCTATATTTTTTAAATTATATATATAATTATATATTATATAATATATAATTTTATATATATTATAACTTAAATTTCACTAATTTTATTTATTTATTTTTATTTTCTTTTAAAAATCATTAAATTGTTTCTTTTGCTTTCCATTTTCACATAAAATGTATAATTCCCTTTATTTCTAATTTATTTCTGTTATACTTATTTTTTAATACTTTACTTAATCATGTACATACATTTACTTAAACATTTTAGTTTTTTAATTTTTTTTATTTCTTATATTAAGTAGGGGAAACCTAAACAGCCCGGCAGATGCAAGACACATCGCAGAATTGTGTTCCAAGTTCATCTTAAAAAAGCACTGCAAAGGTGTGCGTTTTTACCGCGGATTGCTTTTTTTCTGGTAGCTCATCCTGCATTCGAGCATCTTTCACGTCTTAAACACAGTGTTTTTAAAATAATCTGTCAGCACTGACTGATAATCTTTTATTCCAAATGCTTTCAATCTCAGCTATATAACAGTGATTTCCCCCTTCTGTTCTTCCTGCTTTGCTCCACCACACGCACAGCTGCTTATGGTGGCATTTGCACAATTTTTTTAAAAAGTCTGTATAAAACAAAGCACTAACTGGTGTGGAAGATGAGACCTACAAAATATTCCACTGTACAATTGCCACATTAAAATAGAGAGTCAGCCAGCCACAGCGCGAGTACACAGGATCCCACAATGCTGCCACTGCTCCTGAGGTCACACACTCTCTCTCTCTCTCTCTCTCTCTCTCTTTCTCGCACACACACACACACACACACACAGCTGTTTCTGATGATCTGAAAAAGCTAAAAACACAGACGAGGAACACTATAATTTTTCAAATAAGAGGAAAAGTAGGAAAGTAAATAAATTCAAGTCTGGGTGGGGAATGGAATAGAAAATAGAATGTTGAATGTGTTCTGTAATAAAGCCAATCCTCACAATGAGACAGCAATGCGGATTCACTCCTACTGACCATTCCAAATCAACATGTCAATGAACCACTCAGTCTCTCTATGTGAAGACTCCTGACACTGGATATTTTTATGATACAACAAAGAGAACAGATTCCAAAAGAGACACCAAGTGTTGTAGTGTTTAAGGTTTTTTGAGACTGCATATATTATACACACATTCTGACCTTATTCTTTGATGATATGTGTGATATTACACAAGAGGTTATGAAATACCTTACCAAATGTGAAAAATCATTTTACTTGCTCAATAAATGTTTATGGCGAGTACAGTGGTGCAGTGGGTATCGTTGTCGCCCCACAGCAAGAAGGACATGGGTTTGACCCCTAGGTGGGATGGCTGTGAATATTATTGTGTTGAGTTTGCATGTTCTTCCCATGTTTGTACAAATTTTCTATGTGTGCTTTGGTTTTCTCCCACATTCCAAATGTTTAAATTACAGGAAGTAGAAAAGCATTTCAGAGTGCATAACACATAGAGCACAGAGGCAAATGGGCTACATTACCAATAGCTCACATAAGGTTCTCTTTGTGTTAGCCACGAATATGTTCAGTTCTAGAGGCAACGGTTAGCTAACAGAGCAAGTTAAAATTTAGTACTGGAACTGGCTGACAGCAGATCAGCACTTTATGAAGAACTCTAATCATACTTTTTGACATCAACATCTAACATCATATATTAGATGTTAAACATTCATTGAAATTATATTTGCATGCTTCGATTTGAGAATTGCATGAATGATTAGGTAAACAGAACGTGTATAAAAGGTTTAGAGCATATCTCAATATGTGTTTTAGTCTGTAGTTGTGCTCTTAAGCCTATTTCAAATTCTGCATCTATCATAGACAGTTCAAATTCCTAGATGTTTTCTTTACAGGCTAACAAAGCAAGCAAACCAATCACTTGCCTAGGGCTGGAGCCCCCAGATAGTAAAACAAGACGGTAAATGCATAAAAGTGTAAAGACAATCCCCTCAAGGAGGTCCCTCTCTAGTACTGCTGACAGTAGCTAGACAGAAAGGCCAGAAAAATATGAAACTTCAGAAATTATGAAGCAGAATTATTCATCAGGAAGCCATAAAAGAAAGAACATAAAAGAAAAAAACAAGACAGTGGTAAGTGATAATTTAAATTAGACATATTTGGCCTACGTGTCTAGAACTAAAACAGTTACTGCAATTGTTACTCATAATACACTATATTTTTTCAAAAGTATTTGCTTACCAATTCGGCATAAAACATGTGCCAGATCCTAATGCGAGAAACTCACTGTGGCAACCCCTGGTGACAGGGAAAAAGCCGAAAGATGAAAATAAAATTTGCTTACCCATATAAATGATCATAATCAGGTGTTCCAATCACTTCCATGGCCACAGATATATAAATGCTTTAGCATACCATGACATTTTGGACAATTACATGCTCAACAGTTTCGAGCTAGTCTGTTCTACTTCCAACATAACTGTGCACCAGTGCACAAAGCAAGATCATGAAGACATGGATGACAGAATCTGGTGTGTATTTGACTGACCTGCAAAGAGTCCAGACCATAACCCGATATAACATCTTTAGGATGAATAGAGCGGATACTGAGAGACAGGCCTTCTCGTCCAATATCAGTGTGTGACCTCTCAAATGTGCTTCTGAAAGAATAGTCAAAAATTCTCATAAACGTACTCCAAACCTTGTGGACAGCCTTCCCAGAAGAGTTGAAGCTGTTTGAACTGCAAAGGGTGGACTGATGTCATATTGAACCCTATAGATTAGCTCATATGTGAGTGAGGCAGGTAAGGAAATACTTTTGGAAATATAGTGTATGTTTCAGTCATAATATATTTTTATTCTCCCTTAAGGTGATTTGGTAAAATTTCTAAGCCCTCTTTCTAAGCCCTCTTTCTTCCTATGCCCCCACTGATCAAGGTAGAGTAAATTTCTCTCGCTGACTTATTGTTATATAAATATCCATAGTTTTCAATCAACATTTAATATTTTTGAATATGAGGCTCTCCTCTAGTCTATGTGATGCACTCTGTACATAAAATATATGACATAAATAGATTTATTACTTTACTTTTTATTACTTTACTACCTGGTTCTGTACCATCAACTTCCTCTTACATTCATGAGGAAGAATATATATATACAGGGGTTAGACAATAAAACTGAAACACCTGGTTTTAGACCACAATAATTTATTGTAGGGCCTCCTTTTGCGGCCAATACAGCGTCATTTTGTGTTGGGAATGACACATACGAGTCTTGCACAGTGGTCAGAGGGATTTTAAGCCATTCTTCTTGCAGGATAGTGGCCAGG
>JAOUQT010033611.1:0-11350 GCA_025769995.1 Xyliphius kryptos
CGTAATAGAACATAGATGACAGATCAAAAGTTTAATCTGAGTAAATGTAACATTTTAAAGGAGAAATATGTTGATTCATCAAGTTTCACAGTGTCAACAAATCCCAAAAATGTTGCTAGAAGAGCTAGAAGACCAATTAACACTGAATGGGTCAACTAATAACATGATTGGGTATAAAAAGAGCATCAGTGTCTCTCTGAACCCAAGATGGTAAGAGGATCACCAATTCCATCCTTGTTGCACAGCAATATCAGAATAGTGTTTCCCAGCATAAAATAGCAAAGACTTAAGTTATCATCATGACATGAAGATGCATGTCATCATCAAGTTATTGCTAGGCAAACTCCACAAGCTCAGACATTTGCACTGGGCCAGTGCAACTTTTTTTTAGGATTTGTTGATGCCATGAAATTTTGAAACAACATATCTTTTCCTTAAAATTATACATTCTCTCAGTTTTGATCTGTGATTTTTGTTCTATTCTGAACGATTAGATGTTGGCATCCCTACATCATTGCATTCAGTTTTTATTCACAATTTTAGTGTCCCAACTCTTTTGGAATTTGGGTTTGTAAGTCCTCTCCACTTGTTTTTTTTTAACTACCATGCATCAATACACAATTACATATATCCTGTACACGTAATATGCAGTTTTTCCTCATAGAGAGGTGGCAATCATATTTACAAACATGAGGCAACTTCATGCCTTTGCACTTGGATGGGAAATTAAATCACTGTACAAATTAGTGTTGATGCACTTCTCCACATATTACTAAGTTACTGCATAGATTTGAATAACTCCTGTCTTTAAAGCCACAAACCTCATTGAAGTAGTTTTATGTGGCTCACATACAGTATGCCTGAGATAAACATATTGTATGAGCTCACTGCTGTAACAACAATAACCTTTTAAGCAGAAGGTGGGGCAGACACTCCACATCAACCAATCTACACTTCATTTTAAACTGAGACACAGTTTCAAGTCAGCAATTTCGTATTAACAGGCAGTTCTAGATTCTCATTTTTCAGATAAAACACCTGTCCATGAAGAGGGTCGTCACTACCATCCTGCTCAGACGAATAGCTTTCCTCTTCCTCCTCAGAGTAGTTATCAATGTCAGGGGATCGATCTGCATGCAGAGAGAGAAGCAGCTCACAATACACAGAAGTACTTAATGGTATGCTGGCAATAAAAAGCACCTGGCACATGTACAAGAGGAATGAGGGCAAAATGAGATCACCTTAAAATAACTTCACAGTGAATAGTCTGCAAAAACATAGCTCTTTACCGGATAGTTTGGCCTTTGATCCCTCTGGGTCAATAGGTTGACTGGACATAGAATAAACTCGTATCTCAGCCACAGGAACAGCCATGTCCTTTACCGTGGTGTGTAAACTCAAAATCTGAGCCCCTTCTGTTGGATGCTGCATGACCTGTACCGAAGCAAATAGTGTTATTATTTTAGTAGATTTAAAAAATATATTTATAAAAAAAACTAGTGACCAATTATAATTTTTTACAATATTTTTAGATTTCTGTCCATTTTATCTCATGGTAGTTCTTGCTCACCTCTGCCATGTTAATAAGACCTATCGCCAAAGTTTTATAGCCCAAGATGGTACGGTTCTTGTACCTTTTCCTTCGCTGAAGCATGATATGCAATCTATTGGCATCTCTCTTCAAGAAGTGTGGATACTTTAAAATAGAAAAGCCATTTTATTTAAATAAACTACTTAATACCATCAATACAGTTTTAATACTTTCAGAAACCAGTATTTCTCAAGACTATTAAAAAAAAGCAGTAAATGCTTTTATACTGAATGTTTTAGAAAAATGATTAAGCTGCCTTATCTCAAAGCAAATGAATAAAGTCAATAAATTACATGAGGTTATTTAGCTGACGCTTTAATTCAAAGCGACAAGTATCCCAAAATGGTGGGGGTCAGAAAACAATATCCAAGGAGCCAAATTGGTAATTTCAGTGGAATCACAAGTTTCAAATTAGTAACCCAACACCCAAACCACAAGTTTCCAAACTCTCCATTTTTAATGGCTGTTTTATTTAGTTGTAAATGTGGTAGGTCAGTGATTGGGGTGTTGGCCTCTCAATCCTAATCTACCAATGTTAGTCCTTGAGCAAGGCCCAAACCCCTCATTAGTCCAGTAACCCTGGTTTCTGATCCAAACCATCAAGTTGGGATACTTGCAAGTGGCTTTGGATAAAAGCGTCTGCAATATAAAAACTCATAGGAACTGAAAAAGGACCAACCTGAAGAGAAAAAGTCAGCTGTAGGTCTGTCTCAGTCTGTCCTGGTGATGGGAGCTGGATTTCATTAGAGCGCAGGATGCGCTTTGATCCCTGTGATGTCACACATACAGTAATGAGCTTTTATCATAATAATAGTAGAAAAGTACATTGACAAAGTGTGATGATTTGGATTACCTGAAGTTTGACAGCAATGACCACTGATGTCAAGTCTCGGTCGAGGTCTTTTAACATCACCAGTTTCTTAAGAGTTAGACTGAGAAGTCTATAAAATTTTTAAAAAAAGGATTTGAATCTAGAGAATATGGTTGCTATTGCAGTACATATGTAAGTTATAAATATCCTAAAACATTACACTAAGATCAGAATATGGTGAGGAGATTACACCACATTATTCATGTGAAAGGTATTGCTATGTAGATAAAGCAGCAGTGAACATCACTGCATTCTTTTTAATCTGAAAATTATTTGGCCTAAAGAATCACAAACGCACTGGAAGCAGGCCCAATACGGCGATCACTGTCAACCAGTTCACGTCAGTAGAATGCTCCACAGGTTCGAGAAATGAAAGACGCGGGGGGCACAGGGTAGTCTCTCGGTTGGTAGCTCAGTGGTTAGGCTATCAATGTGAAGGTTGTGGGTTCAAATTCCAGGTTTAATGAAGTTACCAATGTGACCTTAACCCTTATTGCCCCAGGGATTCAATATCAACCCTGTGTTTTGATCCCAATCAAGTTGGCATATTTGTAAGTTGCTTTGGATAATAGTGTCTCCTAAATCACTAAATTCAAATCATTAAATATGCATGATATTTCCGTATTTCATACACGCATGCACACACCATTCGGAAATCGGCATGTAGCCATACCCCCTTGCCAGAATTGCGTTAAATTGTGGTCTAAAATGTTAAATATGCCCAAAGTTATAAAGTTTTAAACATTAATGCTTAAAAAAGTTGAATCCTGGTAGATTACGATGATCTACTCACTGAAAAAAGATCTCAAATCAAAAAAGTGTGGGCACACCTCCCTTAAAGTTACATTGTCTGGGTTAGTTTTGCCTCCTGCATTTTTATGGCTATAGAATTATGAATGCTTTGAAATTTTAAAGTGTAAATTTTCAGCTGCGTCAAAAAAAAATGTGTCATCAGCTGTGTCATCATTTGTTTACTTTGTACAAATTGCATCAAGACCTTTTAAATCCTTTCATAAATTAGCAGTTTTTGAAGGAAAAAAAAAAAAAAACACAAATGAGTTACTGATTTAATGAAAATGTATAAAACATCTCAAAGAGAGCTTCAATACATTAAGAAATATTAGAGTAACCTTGCTCCATATTGTTTTTCTAATGCATTTTCTGCCTTTCTTACTATTCATGCGGAGGTTTGTGTGTGTATGAGTATGCTTGGAAAATGTGTACTGGTGGTGTATTTCTCTGGAACACAGTTAATGTTACTTTAATAATCTTTTAGTCTAAAAAATAGATGAAAATAGATGTTTTTCTGTAATATCTGTTTATTTCAATAAATGTACACTATATTGCCAAAAGTATTCACTCACCGGTCTTGACTCACACATGATGTGACAGCTCATTCCTAATTCATTGGGTTCAATAGGACGTTGGTTCACCCTGTGCAGCCAGAACAGCTTCAATTCTTCTAGGAAGGCTGTCCACAAAGTTTAGGAGTGTGTTTATGGGATTTTTTGACTATTCTTCCAGAAGTGCATTTGTTAGGTCAGACAATGATTTTGGACGAGAAGGCCTGGCCCTCAGTCTCCGCTTTTATTCATCCCAAAGTTGTTCTATCGGGTTAAGGTCAGAACCAAAGACCAGTTAAGTTTATCCACATCAGACTCTTTCATCCACGTCTTTATAAACTTTGCTTTGTGCACTGGTGAACAGTCATGTCGGAAGAGAATGTGCACAAAGTTGGGAGCATGGAACTGTCCAAAATGTCTTGTTATACTGAAGCATTCATAGTATCCGTCACTGGAACTAAGGGGCCAGGGCCGGCTTCTAAATAACAACCACACACCATGATCCCCCACCCCCACCAAACTTTACACTTGGCACAATGCAGTCAGACAAGTACCGTTCTGGCAAACACCAACCCCAGACTCATCCATCAGATTGCCAGATGGAGAAGCGCGATTCATCACTCCAGGGAACAACACTTCTAGAGTCCAGTGGCCGCGTGCTTTACACCACTGCATCCGGCGCTTCACATTGCACTTAATGATCTATGGCTTGGATGCAGCTGCTCGACCACGGAAACCCATTCCATGAAGCTCTCTGCGCACTCATCTTGAGCTAATCTGAAGGCTACATGGAGCTTGGAGGTCTGTAGTGATTGCCGCTCCGTCAGTTTACGTGGCCTCCCACATTGTGGTGGAGTTGCTGTTGTTCCCAAACACTTCCATTTTCTTATAATACAGTTGACAGTGGAATATTTAGGAGCCAGCAAATATCTCAACTGGATTTGTTGCACAGGTGGCATCCTCTTACAGTTCCACCCTGGAATTTACTAAGCTCCTGTGTGCGACCCATTCTTTTAAAAATGTTGTAAAAACGGTCTACATGCCTAGGTGCTTGATTTTATTCATGGAGCCACGGAGCTGATTGAAACACCAGATTCTGATCATTTGGATGGGTGAGCAAATATTTTTGGCAATAGTGTGTACAAATCGCTCAACAGATTTAATCAAAATTCTAGCTAAAGAAATCAAACTAAACCCTTAAATGCACTTACTGCAAAAATGAGTTTTTATTCTCTGAGGGGCATTCCTGGGACCTGTCAGTGTGAAGTTTGCATGTTTTTCTGGTAGTCCTGGTTTGATACCATAATCCAAAGGCACACATGTGAGGTGAATTGTAAATACTAAGTGGATAATCCTTAGTGAGAATGTGTGTGATGAATGTATGTCTACTTAGTGAATGACTAGAAACCTGTATACACACAAACAACACACAGCTTTTGTTCTTGCTAATGCTTATCCCTCTTTATATTCCCTCCGTAGCGCAGCTGACCATGATTTAATTTTCTTGCCTGTAAGCAAATTCTGTAACAAAAATCAACTCCAAACCCATTTTTTGAAGAAATTGTGGTCCCATACTTACTACCAACGCAAAATATGCTTTTGTGACAAATCAAGATACAACAGGGATTAGTTTTCAAAGATCTTCAGCAAACCATGGGCAAACGCTTCTACATTACAGGTCTAATTCACTTACTTGACTGTCCCTCTCCATTAGAGTGCAACATCAGAGTGCAAACAGGATTCAGATCCATAATGAAATTAGAAGAAAAAACATTTTCCCTCTAAAAAGCTCACAAATGTCACATTGGACTCAAAGGTGTACAATGCACATCTGATGTCCCACACATTACCTAATATTGAGGGCCTTTTGATTTAAGATCAGTCAAGGAAAATTTAAAACAACCTTATCAGCTATTAAGATAAATGTGACATAATTCAGACTTTTCATGCTTAAATATTTTTCTGCTGATTGATGGTAATATGCTGTGATCACAGATCTACACACCAAGTGTCATTCCCCCATACAGGGACTGTCTTGTGAGTTTGCATGTTCTCCCATATGAGTAAATACTGTTTAATGCCACAATTTTTTTTTTCATACAACCTAAATATTCACATGCAAAGGAGGGGTCACTAAATTACCCCAGGTGTAAAAGTGTTTTTGCACATTTTAAGAATAACTTTAACTTTAAAGTCAATTTGAGGTTTAAAAGCAAAGCCATGGAGTTGATGCACCATGTTGTACTGCACTAGTGAATTATTTATTGCGTTATGATTGCAAGCTAAGGAATAAAGTGCCATGGGGTAGTTAAGCTACTAATAATCGAAGCTAATTATTAGCAACATTGAATGTTGTCATTCAGTTTTCATAGGTTTCTTTTTGAGACGAAGTCCCTGTGTATTATACTGTAGATTTGAAAGAAATCAACAATACAACAGCTTTAAAATGTAATAACAAGGACAAAAGCATTTATGTAAAAAAGAATCTACAGCCTTTTTAGCAACTAACAGGCAAAAATTACCATGCTTTCCAGTTAAAATGTAGTTTTGGACATCATGTACATCAATTTATTTATTCTTCTCGGTTGAATTCTGGTATATACAAATACACACTGCACAAAAAAATTAAGGGAACACTAAAACCACACTACGTAACTCCAAGTCAACTACACTTCTGTGAAATCAACCTGTCCAGTTAGGAAGCAACACTGATTGTTAATCAGTTTCACTTGCTGTATTTTAGTGTTCCCTTTATTTTCTTGTTCAGTGCATATATACTTGTAGGTTCTGTTCTGATGCTCTAAAAATGAGTATATCACTATATTAAGTTTTTTACTCCTACAACTACTGATAAGAACGGAATTTCCTGTTTACAGTTATTTGGTTCGTCTTAACTGTATCATCAGCCACAGTAGGTGAAATTTGACCTACCTAAAATGTGTTTCCACAAAAAGTAACTGAGCCAGAAAAAAAGCTTCTGCACTGTTGTTTAGTTGACACATAGCTGTAAATGTGTTCACAACTTTGAGACTTTCTAAATGGTTTCCCCCTTTTCTGACATTCCTAATTGTTGTATTAGCTGCACTCAGTGTTTGTGGGATGCGTCTGATGGGTGAAGGATGCTTTCCTCTCATAGACAGTTCATGCTGGCTTATTATTTTTTATTTTTATCAACAAATAATTGAAATAAAAAAACTTAAACCAATAGCTGACATGCAAAGCTATTAAATGTAGGAAGAATCAATCCAATCAGGACACAAGTGGGTAACAAAAATGATCCAGTCACATGTTTCAGTGCTGGTTTGTATTCAAATTAGATGGTCTGATACAAAATATTTTCTTCTACATTATCACATTTAGATGGAAATCAATAAACGTGTCAAAACTTTGTCAATTTATCTCTATTCTGAACATTTTAATTCTAATTTTAAATGCACAACAAAATGTAAGGATTTAATCCTGTATTTTAAAACATTTAAGAAGCTTATTCTAATAAACTAGTGTCTGTTTTGTAATTTATTATGTCCTCTGTTTTACTGCAAATAAATTCTACTGCAAAAAATAAAAATCCAAAGATTTTTGTTCCTCAAGCAAAATAAACTAGAAAGCAGAATTATTATTTTTATATATATATATATATATATATATATGATAATATTTAGGTACAAATAAAATAAAGTATCAATACAGCTATACAGCATATTGTGGAAATAAAAACCACTGGGGTTTAAATTCCAGGGTTCCTTTTTTTCCATCTCAGTAACACAATATAAAAGCTTAACTATAGCCATGTTATAGAACCCCTAAACACACAAGTGCACCAAATTTAAATCATCCTCCTCGGAGATTGATGCTGAATGTTTGTATGAAATTGTATAATTATTGACTAAAGCATTTTTGAGTTTTCGATTTTTCAATAAATGATGAATTAATTAGAATTAAGAAGCTTGGATTCATATGTACGTAGCAGCCTGACAAAATGGAAAAGTTCAACTTCTTTAATAATTAATTCAAATAAAAACATAATATTTTGACTGGAAAACCTTGGACTTGTTTGCAAATGTACATTTTTCTTTAAATAATTTCTAATTAGCCAAAAATGAATTTGCCGTAGCAAATTGCAAAGTTGTTTGTTTGGAGTCTGGGGAAAAATGTGTGTGGTGTGGAAAATTTTTGGGGTCAAAGTTCAAATCCTAAACATATTTTGTCGCAAACTATAGGCCAATCCTTGTGATTTTTGTTACTGGCAAAGATGCACACCAGCTGCACCTACCCTCCAAGTTTGGTGTCTGTTGGCTGCCTGACACATTGTACAAAAGAAAAATAATAATAATAATAAGACAAATTTAGTAAAAACAATACAAGACTTTGAGCTTGAACTCCTAATTAGGGCAGAATTGGGGCAGTCGTAGGGTCCTAGTTCAAATCTCGGTCCCACCAAGTATTATGGCAAGGCACCTAACTCCAATTGCTCCCCAGACGCCGTGTACAGGCTGCCCACCACTCCAGGCACGTGTATGTGTGTGTTTCACTGCACGAACGGGTTAAATGTGGAGGAAAAATTACTCTGTGTGAGCACTGTAGGTAAATAGATCACTTAGAAAACATACTTCAAATTTCCAAGGGTTAGACATACTTAAGGGGGCACGTTGGCTTAGTGGTTAATTTCCCTCTCAGCACTGGGGATTCCTGGTTCAAATGTGGTTCAATGCTCTGAATTTCCCCTATATAGTGTCTGTTTTCCCAGTGTGGGTTTTCTCCAGGTTCTTTAGTTTCTTCGCACAGTGCGAAAACATGGATTTAAGGTGAATCGGCTTCTCTAAATTGTTACCATAGACTGTTTGTCCCATGCCCAAAAGAGGGCAAGGGTTGTGTAAAGAAGGGCATCTGGCACAAAACACCTGGCCAAATCTAATATATGAGTTCATAGCTGTGGTGACCGCTAAATTATAAAGGGTAAAACTCCAAATGAAGAAATGTGTTCTACATATTTACAGATCCTTACAGACTTTGTAAGAAGGGAAAAAAAATCCAACACATAAAAAGCATATTGTGGAACTAATAACTGTAGGGTTTATGTTTTTAATTAATGGTTTATGTGCGTCTCTAGCTACTTCAAAGTCACATGGCTGTGGATTAAGAGAAAATCTGTTTGAGAGGCACATGATCAGACCACCCACAACACCCACACTGGACCCGGGCTTTTTACAGAGGCTCAGAGTACTGCAGGCTCTAAAAGCGTTGTTGCAAAACAACCTGCAATTTGGTGACAACGTACAAGATTCTTAAATAATTGTTAGTATCTGACTCATTTTTAAATAAATGATTATTAAAAGCGGGTGGTATGGTGGTTAGCACGTTCGCATCTCAGCACTGGGGATTCAAGGTCCGAATCCCTATCTGGGTGAAGTTTCCATATTCTCCCTATGTCTTCTCCAACAGTCCAAAAACATGCAAGATAAATGGAGAGCTCTAAATTGCCCCATATAGTGAAAGGCTGTGTAAGTGAGTGTGCCCAGCGATAGATTGGTGCCCTGTCCTGGGTATGGTATACACCTGAAATGGATGGCTAGATAACCCCAGTCAGTATCTCATAAACTGGTACCTATCCAGTCACTATGTGATTTACTGTAAATTACAATAAACATGCATTTATTTATTTAAACATTTTCAGGTTATTGCTTCAAAATTTTATGTCAAAGTTCATGATCCTGCTGAACTGGGGGCCCAAAGCACATCCAAATATGAAAAATCACTGGGCACCCACACTATACAGAAGCAATTTAGAGAATCCACTCCCTTCATGTTTTTAGACTGTGGGAGTAAACAAGAGAACCCTGAGATTCTAATAGCTGATTCTTAACCCCCAACTTTCAGACTAACAGTTTAACACAGAAACAACTGAACTACCACGCCCTCTATGGAGGTAAATCATAACAGCAAAGATATTTCAACTACTGACACATTACAACCTGTTGCCCAACTCACTTCCCAAACAACATTCTTGTAACTAAACTTAATTATACATTTACATTTAGCAGGACGCTTTTATCCAAAGCGACTTGTTAGAAAACGACACAAGTCAGTAGTTAAGGAGAAACCAGCTACACTGTAGTATCATCAACCTAATCATTATTCACTCAGGCTCCTTTTTTATTCATAGCAAGAGCTTGTGGATGAAATGTGTTTTAAGATGTTGTTTTTAAATGCTGAGATCGTTCCACCACTTAGCAGTGGTAAATAATACGGAGTAAGAATTAGCACCCCAATGAGTGTGGATCACCAGGAGACATCAAACGAGTCAGATTGAAGGTCTGAGGGAACAGATCCCGAGATTGTCCTGTAGGCCAGAGTCAGTGCCTAGTAATGAATGTGAGCAGCTACAGGGAGCCAATTGACAGCAAAAACATACTATAGCGTCACAGTGGCTAAGTGGTTAGCATATCCCCCTCTCAGCGCTGGGGATCCAGGCTCGAATCCCAATCTGGGTTGAGTTTCCATGTTCTCCCTGTGTCCGAATGAGTTTCCTCCGGGTTCTTTGGTTTCCTCTCATGGTACAAAAACATATATTCGAGGTGACTTAAAAGCTCTAAATTGCCCCTATATAGTGCGTTTTTGTGTGTGTTCAGTGATGGACAGGTGATATGTCCTGGACATATCTGAAGTTCTCCCCTGGGTGGGCATGGGGATCAACCCCGCAACACTATTAAACGATTGAGATGAATAGAATGAATGATCATTAAAAGCCAAGTATAAACTTAAGGTAAATAGAAGACGACAGTGAAAACTCACCTCGGCACACAGCTAGGAGATGAGCGGTCGATTTCCCACGTCGCAAACAGGTTCATGTGCACCGGGCGGTTGGAGGAGGTGATGGGTACCGAGCGCAGCGGCTGCAGGAGGGGCGACTGGAGTCCAGCGCGCTGAAGCCCGGCTCGCTCAGACATGCTGCCCGCGTCCTAACACCGCCGCTGCAGTGCTGCTCGGTCCGGTCTTAGAGTCTCAGTGTCTCAGAGCAACGCTGTCGTCCGACGCAGCTGCTCTGCAACGCCGCGCATTGATACTTCAGTTCGGACTTGCGACACTCTGAACCGGCAGCTGCCCGCTGACACCCTGCTCTCTGCTCTGCTCTGCTCTGCGGCTTACCGAGTCCACACTGCTGCTCCTAATGTGATAAAACCGACAGAACAGCGACCCCTGTGGTCCATGCGCTGTAATGTCATGCAGCTGACGAAGCTTTCTCAAATGGTCCCCCAGTTTAGCCGGACAATGAATACTGACAATAAATTTTAAAGCAATAACCTGAAAATATAGAAATGAACAAAAATAACACATCTTTATTGTGAGAGTACATTTAATCACACAGGGATACGTACCAGTTTGCTAGACATTGATCGATAGAGGTTATTCAGCCATCCATTTTAGGTGTTGGGCAGACAGGACAAGACACCAGTCCAACGCTGGGTGGACACACACACACACACACACACACACACACACACACACACACACACACACACACACACAGAAACACATGATCTAGGG
>JAOUQT010033619.1:0-11350 GCA_025769995.1 Xyliphius kryptos
CGTTCATGCATTTATAAAAATGGAAATCAATTAAAATTCTAGATTTGACCAGCCGTCTGAAGATCGCAATCACATCATTGTCTTCCGTTTGTGCTACTTTGTTCTTTCGGCTGATGTACACGAGAGTGAGATTATACATACATTATATTATATCAGGACACTATAAACTGATTGTGTTTCTGTGTGCAGGAGAGGTTGTGTGTGAGCCTCCTAATAACAAACTGGACCGGTTCTGTGGCACTCTATACTGGAGGGAGTGTAAATATGCATTGACCAATCAGAACATGCTGCTGAGGGGCTGCGTTCTGCGCAACACAGAGAGCTGCTATGGCCTCGTGATATTCGCAGGTGCGAGTTAATGAGGCTTATTTTGATTTATATGCTAAACCGGGATTGAATTTTTATGATTATGGATGTTGGTCTGTCTCACAGGTCCAGATACTAAACTGATGCAGAACAGCGGGCGCACGAAATTAAAGAGGACAAGTATAGATCGTCTGATGAACACGCTGGTGCTGTGGGTAAGTGATGGAATAGGATTTGGTATTCTATTCGTAATCTGTATGGCCCATTGTGTCGGAATCCTAAGGATACGCCACTCTATGAGTTCAAGTGTTGTGTTCATTCAGTCACAAATGTTAAAAATAAGCACTCAGATATTTAGATATTGGATCGCTTAAAAAAAAAAAAAAAAAGAGTTTAGGGAAGGCCCTTTTCTGTCCCCAATTGTATTGTTTGTTCGTTTGCTTTTTATGTCATTTCAGCACATTTAGGCTATTTATTGGCGGTGTCCCCATTTCGAAACCAGTATTTATGAAGAAATTTTGAAACCTGACTGGCCCACACCACTGCTCCTCTGGATGTATGGAGAAAAGGACCCACAGATATACATATGCAGAGAAGAGATAAAGAAGAGGAAGGCCAAACAAAAGGTTTATGGATGTGAGGAAGGATAAGCGGGCGGTCGGAGTGACAAAAGCGGTCTGGATGTGGAGACTAAAAAAACAAGACGACGCTTTGAAAGCATTTGAAAACTGTGATGGTATCGTGACTATTAGTCGTAGTAAACCTGGTATTTATTCTGTTTTGTCAGATCTTTGGTTTCCTGGTGTGTATGGGTGTGATCCTGGCCATAGGGAATGCCGTGTGGGAGAGTCAGGTCGGCTCCCTCTTCCGGATTTATCTCCCGTGGGACCTTCCCGTGGACAACTTTCTCTTCTCAGCCTTTCTCTCGTTCTGGTCTTACGTCATCATCCTCAATACTGTCGTGCCCATCTCACTTTACGTGAGGTATGTCGGGGGCAGGATGCCGCAGAACAGTAAAGTGTCTCTTCTTATCGATTAGGAATTGTTGGGCCTGTTCTTCTTATAGAAAGAAGAATTTAGTTTAGGGCAACGAGTTTCCTTCCATGAACATAATGGTAACCTACCATCTGAGGAGTGCAGATCAAACTCAGCATTGTGCGGTGCAAAGTACTGTTCCGTTGTGCGCTTCTTTGTTTTACAAGCCGATTGTCTCTCATTTGTAGTGTGGAAGTGATTCGTCTGGCCCACAGTTACTTCATAAACTGGGACCGGAAAATGTTCTGTAACCGCAGCGACACACCGGCGGAAGCGCGGAGCACCACCTTGAATGAGGAACTGGGCCAGGTGGAGTACATCTTCAGCGACAAGACCGGAACCCTCACCCAGAACATCATGAGCTTTAACAAGTGCTCCATTAACGGAAACGCTTACGGTACAGACGCGATGTTTGTATATTAAAGACAGTATTTGAGAGATGTATTCATATGTAACGGTGAAGGTGATGATGATAAGGGTGAAGGTGATGATGATGATGATGAGGATGAGGATGATAATTATAAGGATGAGGATGGTGGTAGTGGTGGCGGTGGTGCTGATGATAATGGTGGTGGTGATGAGGATGATTATGATGATGATAGTGGTGGTGATGATTGTGGTGATGTTGATGGTGATGATGGTATTGATGATGAGAATGGTGGTGGTGGTGATGGTGAGGATTATAATGATGATGATAATGGTGGTGGTGGTAATTATGATAAAGTGATCTATGTTGCCTACTGTGCTTACACAGAGGAATTTGTCCCATCCGTGCAGTGAAACACACAAATACACACACTGGTGAAGTGAGCACACGTGCCCGGAGCAGTGGGCAGCCTTGCATATGGTGCCCGGGGAACAATTGGTGTTAGGTGCCTTGCTCAAGGGCACTTCAGCCATAGTACTCGGTTGGACTAGAAATCGTGACCTTCAGCTCGCATATACCTATACATATGCATATTCATATACACAGAATGGCGGCGCGCATCAGTGCAGCGGCTTCTCACGCTCACGCACGCTTCTCACGCAAGGCTGGTTCTTTAACCTCAAGCCTACAACTGCCCTTACAACTGATGATGATAATAATGGTGGTGGTGATGAATAAAATGATGACAGTGGTGGTGATGGTGATGATGATGATATTGATGATGAGACTGGTGATGATGGTGGTGGTGGCGGTGACGATAATGGTGGTGATGGTGATGATTATGGTGATGCCGTTGGTGGTGATGGTAATGATGGCTTTAATGATAAGGGTGGTGATGGTATTGATGATAATGGTGGTGGCGATGATAATGATGATGACAATAATGATTATGGTGATGATGATGTGATGATGATAAGGGTGGTGGTGTTGGTGATGATGGTGATAATGATTATGATGACCTGGTGATGATGATGTGGGGGTAATAGTGGTGGTGGTGGGAATAATAATTATAATGATGCTGACGGCGGCGGTGGTGGTGATGGTTATGATGATGAGGATGGTGATGGTGATGATAATGGAGATGGTGATATTGATTATAATGCTGTTGGTGGTGATGGTGATGATGAGGATGGTGGTGGTGATGGTGATGATTATGATGATGTGGTGGTGGTGGTGGTAAAGGTGATTATTATTATGACGATGCTGACGACGGCGGTGGTGGTGGTGGGGACGAAGACGACGACGGTGAGGATGATGATGATGATGATGATAATGGCTTTGATGATGATGAGCGTGGTGTTGGTGGTGTTAAAGATTATGATGACGGTGGTGATGGGGGTGGGAATGGTGATGATGGAGGTAATAAAGATTATGATGCTGACGGTGGAGGAGATGGTGGTGATGATCATGATGATTCCGACAGCGGTAGTGGTGGTAGTGATGATGATAACGACGATGATGGTGGTGACGGTGATGATGATATGTGATGATGAAATTATGACGACGTGATGGCGGTGATGACTATATCGATGATCCTGATGGTGGTGATGAGGACACTGATGATGATGATTGATATTGATGATACTGCTGCTGATAATGATAAGATTAGAATGATCTTAATAATAATTCTCTACTCACTCACAGGTGATGTGGTGACCATCCCAGGAACTCAGTATAACGTAAGTGCAGCTTCCCCTCAGTTCATTCTGATCATGTCATTATATGATTTGTGGACGATGTTATGTATCTGGATGGACGTGTACGTACTTAAACGGATGATTTTAAGGATCCCGGTGTAGTTATCTTACTCTGATGCGCAAAGCTGATCGTAACCGATGCCTTTGTGCTCTTTCGCTCATTTCTTAGCAACCTTATCCCCTGGATTTCAGCACCTGGAACCCGCTGGCCGATCCAGACTTCCGTTTTTACGATGCGACGCTGCCGGAGGCAGTGAAGGTGGGCGATCCGGCCGTTCACGAGTTCTTCCGTCTGCTCTCTCTCTGCCACACTGTCATGAGTGAGGAGAAAAGCGAAGGTAATGAACCTGAAACGACTCTCCGTTTTCGGGAACGTTGGCCGTGCGGCCGGGGTTTTTTATGTACTAGAACGTTAAACTCATATTAACTCATTTCCTCTCCTGCGCTCTCTCTGAAGGCGAGCTGGTGTATAAGGCTCAGTCCCCTGACGAAGGTGCTCTGGTGACAGCTGCACGCAACTTTGGCTTTGTGTTCCGTTCTCGTACCCCCAGTACAGTGACCACGCATGAGCTGGGCAAACCGGTCACGTATGCGCTTCTGGCCATTCTGGACTTTAACAATATGCGCAAGAGGATGTCGGTCATCGGTATGTTGGGTACAAACACGCAGGTTCTCCGTTTGCACACCGACACACCTTAAAATACACACACGAAGTTTTTACACAGTTTTCTGTTCTGTACCGTTTCTCTTTCATATCTGACTTTACTTCCGTGGGCCGTGCGTTTCACGTCTGTGCCTTCGGTGATGATCTGTCAGAATCGATCCACCTGTCAATGACTGTCTTATGGCTCTAGATATCATCTCATAATACAGAAATGCAGGATAAAGAGCCGTTGCATCGCAAATAGATAACTCGTGTAGCCACACACAAAAGTCACAGACGGTAATGTCAGAAAACTGCGATATCATTTAGGAAATATTATTTTTCCAAAAACTGGGTTATTTACAAAATCTTTTTTCTCTCTCAAAAACAGTTCGATTGATTGATTTCATCACGAGGTGGTACTCTTCTGTTGCGATTGAAGCCGATGCCGAAAGTTGACTCGTATCTCTGGCTTAAGTTTTAATGCACTGATAATGTCTGTCCGGAGCGGAACACTGATTTCGCCGACCCGAAATCCGATCGGTTGAAGCATCGGGTTAACCGACGCTCATTTAACGCCACGGGCCGCAGAACTAATTACGGCGGGTTATTCGAGACTGGCGACAGATGCCGAAAAGTGATCGTTTATACGCGTGGATAAAAATATATGAAAGGAAGCGGACAAAGCACGTTGAATTTTTAAATAATTATTCCTGAACAAAATATAATCACCATCGGTCTGTGAATTAGATATTTCTTTAGGCCAGGTCTCGAAGGCCCTGATGTCCTGCCACTGTAAATGATAGAACGCTTGTGACCGGAGAACTTTACCGTCATGTGCTAACGTACTCCGTTGTGTCGTTTTACAGAAATATGGATCGAAGGAATGTTAAGTAATAAGTGTCCTGTATCTTTTCACCACACGTTACAGTGAGGACTCCAGAGAATCATATCCGGCTCTACTGTAAGGGGGCGGATACGGCGCTGTTCCAGAGAATTCACCCCTCCAGCCGCGAGCTGATGAACATCACCTCCGATCATCTAAATGTCAGTATTTGTATGCACAAATCCGACATCTTCTGGACACTAGTGGAACTTTTACTATGATTAACTTCTGCATATCAGTAAGCCATATGGCAGGCTATGATCTAGTCTTCCGATCTAGCTTAAAAATAGATTCATGCTGCTTTACATTCACGCCGCTTATAACCCGGGTTAAATCAGTGGTACCCGAGGGAAAACGACAGAAAATGCGACCTTTGGGTACGTCGGTCGGTGAGGAGGGGGAGGTCGGCATGGTCCGCGGTGGAGGAACCCTAACCCTAACCCTAGGTGTGCTCATTTCACTCAGCGTGTGTATGTGTGTGTGTTTCACCGCACAGATGGGTTAAATGTGGAGGACACAGAGGATGTGCAGATTACAACAGGTAAACCATCTAAATGTTGATGTTTGTACGTATGAGTCTGACAGTAGTGGAAACTACTTTGGGAAATTGTACTACCAACCTCTATGTGATATCAACGTTAAATAGACAGCTTCACTAGATAGAAATTTCAACCCGTTCTGTTTTTTAACTTCTTTCGGCTGTTCCCGTTAGGGGGCGCCACTACCGTCCTGTAAACTTACTCTTGAAGTGATGTATTTTTCCCAGGAACGTGTTCTCCACATTTAACCCATCCGTACAGACGCTGAGTGAAGTGAGCACACGTGCCCGGAGGGGTGGGTGACCTTTTATGCTAGATGATCCTTTTTGATGAGGTAAAACTACACGATCATGTGGATACTTGACCCAGATGCATAAAAGTGTATTAGATTTCCAGATACAGGCCTAGGTGTAGACTAGTTGTGACAGTCAGATTTTTTCCCCCCATTGCCGTTCATTATAATTCAAACGAACTCAGATGGGCCAGACGTATCCCGCGAGCGCGACGGGCCACCTGTCGCCGACCTACGCATTGCGAAGTCGGGAAGATTGGGCCTTTCTCAACTGAACGGGCTACTCGGCCACTGGTTCAAGCCCTTATCCTATTCCGGTCTATTCCCCTAACCTATCCCCCCATTCTTGCCGGTATTCCACGATCAGGCCTCTTCAGTTGGTTAGTTGGTTCATGTTGAATCAGACCAAGTGAAGTCACGTCACTCCGTAACTCCTTTCGCCCCATTGGCTTCATTCAGCCGCACGCATTCGATACGAGGTACCGACTCTGGCCTACGGGATGATCTCTAGATCCGTCCCCTCTCACCTTCAATCCATCTTTCCTAAATACACTCAGACTTGTTCATCGCGATGTAATGATGAATGCCGCTCAGCGATTCCAGCTCACCGCGGGGCTAATTCATACGGCGTATAGTTCACCGCTGTTAAATGGTGGAACGATATTTCCGACACCGTTCGTCAGGCCCTCAGTTTAAACGTTTTACATTTTTAACCTTAACGTTTTAAAGAAACTTCCCAAAACACATCTCTTCCACAGGCACTGGGTATTAAAAAAAAGGGCAATGGAATTAGATAACGCTCTGGTTCGACGATACATCGACGTAGCCTTTTTTTCCTCAACCGCCGGCTTGTGTCGTTCTCTCATTCGTAAGTCGCTCTGGATAAATGCGACCGCTAAGTGACTAAATGTAACGCACTCCTTCGTCTCTCCTATCGTCGACCTCCTTCCCACTTCCTAATCAATGCACCTTCTTGATTGATTATTCCTTTAGATTGTCGGTCTTCTTCATTATAATCGACAGGGTAGTACGTAAATAAGGATGGTAGCTCGATACGTAGTGCTACAGCAGTGTTTCTCACAGAAGCACCAGTTTCTCCTTTATGTTACACAGGTTCAACGCTCTCCCCTGAATGGTTCAAGATAATTGATGGAAGGATGTATCTATCTGCTTTAGCAGCAGTGGGTGTGTATTCACAGGAGTACGCCGGCGACGGCTTACGGACACTGGCGCTGGCCTATCGGGACCTGTCCGAGGAGGAGTGGAAGGAGTGGTCGGAGCGTCACCGCGGCGCCGTTGAAGCCACGGACCGTAGGGAAGATCGTCTGGCCGATGCGTACGAGGAGATCGAACGAGACATGACGGTACTGCGGCGACTGTTGACTTAATTTCTGTCCTACTGAACGAACCCGGGCGGCCGATGAAATGCAATAAATGTATTAAATGCGATTATTTTACCTCGATCTGCCCCTTTGCAGCTATAACGGCTTCCACTCCATCGGAAATCCTTTTACGAGATTTTAAAATGTGTTTGTGAAAACCTTTGTCCCCAATCTGTCACGGACCCCCGATTAATCTCTAAAATGTTAAATTGGGTTGATTTCAGAGATTTCCAAATGTACCAAGTGGATCCTCAATGATACATTGCTAGGGCACGGTCGTGCTTAAACAAAAAAACTGTACTCCCCAAACTGTACCCACAAAGTCGCGAGCTATGGTATATTACTCAGAAAGCAGTCCGTGCGGTCTGTGTGTCATTTGCAGAAACGTGGTTTTCATCAATCATGTTGTGATGTCATAGCGACGGCGGTGTTTCAGACACTGTATACACTCTGTACCCGTTTGTTTCCTCAGCTGTTGGGAGCCACGGCTATCGAGGACAAGCTGCAGGAGGGTGTCGCCGAAACCATCGCCCTTCTGTCTCTGGCTAACATCAAGATCTGGGTGTTAACCGGAGACAAACAGGGTGAGTAAATGAACCTAAACCCTGTGAATCATTAATAGAGCGGTGCTTTTAAGATCTTTGATGACGATGCCAATTATGCACGCTCGAGGAAATGTCTACCGAGGAAAGACGTAGCACTCCGGAAATTTGCCGTCGGGGTTAAAAATGCCGGGAGCAATTGGAGTCAGGTGCCTTGCCCGAAGGCCTTTCGGCCACAGTACTCGGTGGGACCGGGAATCGAACCGGGGACCTTCGGGACGCGAAGCTGGTTCCTTGACCGCACTCCTACGACTGGCACTCATACTTACCGCCCCTACGCTCATCTCACGTGTAATCGGTCGATGAAATAGCCAACCGGGCTCTCGAAGGGGACACGCAGATCGGTTTATTGCATCTAAATGTACGTCACGGGACCGAAAAATTTTTCCAGACCCGGCGGCCCGTTTAAAGAAAAAGTGCTGAAAAACAATCGAGTCGGAGAAGGAAACGGTTAAAAAATAAGAGTGGCAGTAAGATCAACGAAGTCAGCCAGCCAGCGATGACTGAGATATTTTGGCGAAAGGTCTCGATGCGCTTACAAAACTTACAAAAATGTTGAAAATGTATACTAATTTGGATCGATCAAAAACAGTCAGATAGCAGAGATGCGAACGCCATTCTATTTAATGTTAAACGTTTAGTTAGGATTAACATTAGTCTTTGATATTCATCTTTTACAAAATAATGTGAAATACTATATACGTAGTATTAAGCATTCACTATTAGACTTTACATTTATTCTTTCTAAAAAACGTTGTATGTATTTCGGAGTCTCCCAAACGTAGCGATTAGATTTACGTTGCTTCAAATGGAAATAGGTGCCTCCGTTGTAATTGATTTCGGATTTCGTCGATCGTTTGCAGACAAATCGGCAACGGAAAAACAGGTTCCGGTGTGATAAAGTATGGCATGACATAACGACCGCTTATCGAGACCGCTCAACTTATAATTTAGAACTTATTTCCCTTAATGAAATATATATATAATTCAATCTGTCACTGTTAAAATTTTGCCACCATAAAAATAAATAGACTGTTTAATCATTATAACTTAACGTGGGTCAAAAACCTAACCCACTCTCCGGGTGACGTATAAAGGGTTGCCCACCGCTTTGGGCACGCTTCGATAGAAAAGTTCTACTGTTTTCGGTAATCCTCCGACCGCATCGTCTTGCCATCGATCGAAATTTGAATCCTATATTTAACTTTCTTTAATGAATAAACGAACCGTATTTCAGAGACGTTGTCTTTCAGAGACGGCAGTGAATATCGGCTTCTCCTGCAAAATGCTGACGGACGACACGACGGAGGTCTTCGTTGTGAATGGCCATACCGTCCAGAGTGTTCGCAGAGACCTTAGGTACCGTCCACCCTTCTTGTCTACCCTTTCATCGTCGGTGAGGATCCTCACCCGACTCGTTCTCCCCTTATCTGAGCAGGAGGGCAAGACAGCGCATGTCGGAATCCACACGCGGGCGACAGGGCGGCAAGGAAGCGGAGACCCGGAACGCCGGCGGCACGAGCTCCGCGGTTGACGGGTGCGGCCGTTACGACGGGACCTCTGGTCCGTCAGAATCGGTCGGTGAAGAGTTTGCTCTGGTGATCGGTGGACACAGTCTGGTAAGTGACTAGGGGATCCGATCGGAATACGGCGTCCGCAGAGAGTCACACAAGTTCTCCGTCTCAGGCTCATGCCCTGGAGTCGGACATGGAGCTGGAGTTTTTGGAGACTGCGTGCGCTTGCAAAGCGGTGATCTGCTGCAGAGTCACGCCTCTGCAGAAGGCTCAGGTGGTCGAGCTCATCAAGAGGCACAAGAACGCTGTCACCCTGGCCATCGGAGACGGAGCCAACGATGTCGGCATGATCAAAAGTGAGTTCTGGGGGTTTGGGGATCGTTCGCGGGGGAAGCGTCATCTGCAGATTCGCTTGACTCATTCAGTCTCATTTGCACGTCGACCGTGCATGAAATCTCAGCAAAACAGGAAGTTGAAAGTGTAATCTCAAAGCTTTGTTTTTCATGAGAACAAGAGGAAGCGGGTCATTTAGATCAGAGCGATAAAACGACTCTAAATGCGCATACCAAGCACTTTATCACCGATTCACTATCAGTATTTTATCAGTTGTATATCACGATTTGACTGGGCGCGTGTCGTAGCCCATCGGCTCGAAGCTTGGACATGCTTTTCATTTTAAGATGAATGAACAATGCGTATTACACGTATATACGTATGCGTATTTACGGGGGGCGCATCTGAACTCGCATTTTCGGTCCGGCCGAGTGTTTCACGCCGGATGCCCGTCCCGACGCGACCCACACCCTCTACCGTGTTTGGGACACACAGATCACGGGGCAGATCGGAGCGGCCGATTCACCTCGGAGCCGTGTTTTTAGACCATGGGAGGAGACCGGAGAACCCGGAGCAAACCCACGTGAGAACGGGCAGAACAAACTCCATCCAGATAGCGCAGATAAATTATCGCGTCTTCGCCGTATCGCAGCCTAACGTATAGAAAAGGTTCAACGTGTCTTTGAGACGTCTCAGACCGAAGTGCGTACGCGTGCCATGTACATTGACTTATCTAAGTCGGGGTCAAAAGGCACAGGAGAGGTAACGAACATGCCGGCAAGATGAGCATATACTGACAATCCTCCCCAGGGAGGTGAACCAGACGGCAAGAATGAAAAGGGATAGAACAGGGTGGAGCAATGTTCAGCCCCAGCGGGGAACTCTGAATACCTAGATGTGACGTTGCCGACAGAGATCCCAGGTCGGCGGATGACGCTGGACGGGAGC
Organism: Xyliphius kryptos; assembly: GCA_025769995.1. NCBI lineage: Eukaryota > Metazoa > Chordata > Actinopteri > Siluriformes > Aspredinidae > Xyliphius > Xyliphius kryptos. The sequence continues at coordinate 10,605 of JAOUQT010033619.1, forward strand.
CGGGACGAGTCCCACGGAAGTCTCGAACCGGAGCCTCGTCTGGCACGTCCTCCGCAGGAATCCGACTCCGTTCCTCCGGACCGAAACCCTCCCGGTCGACCGGGTACCGAAGTGTTCCATCACGTCAATGTGAATGTGATAAGGACGAGACCGTATAAATGTTAGTCGGACGGCTCGGCATCAGACTCGTCTAAAAGACCAGGAACTGAGGGCTCAAAGAGAGATAAGTGAAAAGTGGGTTGTATACGTATGTACTGCGGGAGCTTTACTCGAAAGGTATACGAAAGGGACCCAGGTACTTAGGCCAGGGCTCACGGGTGCCAAGGCAGCACTCTGCGTCCCTAGAACCGAGGCATAACGGAGCCTCCTCCGTGTTGTTTTCTTGATGCGCTTCATTTTTCCCTCTGTAAACATGGCGCTAATTTGCCTTGGCAAAAAGTGGAATTTTTGTCTCGTCTATCCATAAGACATTTTCCCAAAAGCTTTGTGGCTTGTCAAAATTTTGCATTTGTATATAGGGAGTGTGTGTATGTATATTGGGTGTGTGGGTGTTTGTGTTTATATGTATAGATATATATGAGTATGTCTATGTTTGTTTTTGTGTATTTGTAAATGTGTATTTGTATGGATGTTTGGATGAATTTTGCCTGGGTTTGTTTGTGTTCATCTATATATACGTGTGTGTGTGTGTGTGTGTGTGTGTGTGTGTGTGTGTGTGTGTGTGTGTGTGTGTGTGTATGTAAGTG
>JAOUQT010033626.1:0-11349 GCA_025769995.1 Xyliphius kryptos
TTGGTTGCTCTGTAAAGCACTTTGAGTTGCTTCTGTATGAAAGGTGCTCTATAAATAAACTTGCCTTGCCTTGCCTTGCCTTGCCTAATAAACTGGTTTTCCAAACTGTAATCTGGTCTGTTTTTTAAAACTGATCACTAAGTAACAGGTTTCTGGTTAGTTTCTCCAACGATCAAATACTACCAACTAATAAATTACAGAATGGAATTTATAAAAAAAAAAAACATCAGAAAAATAATGTATTGTATATCACACGTTGATTTTGAATGTCAAGCGCTCAAAGATGTGTGTTATAATCAAAAATGTCACGGCTGGACAAACAGCTCAGCCAATCAGATTGAAGTACTGGAAGTACCCGTTTTATAATAGATAGCTACTGTAGAAAGAAGCAGCTGGACATAATAAAGTGTGTGGTGAGTGAGTATAATAAAAGTGCTACCAGGAACTATATCCAGTTAATGAATTATCATATCCTTTACTTGCTGTCTCTCTCCTGAGTTTCCTATATTTTAAAATAGCTCTTTCTCCTTCCTTCCTCTATTCCTTCTTCCTGTGATGCACTATCCTCCCCCCATTGATTGTGCTGATACCCCCCTTAAGCATGCTGGGTAATAAATCTTCTTGTCTGGCCCATAGGGCTCTTGGGAAGCCTATGTGCTATTTTCTCATGTCGAAAAATGTAGAGAGAGGCTGCAGGGGACACGGAGAGAGAAACAGAGAGCAAATATACTGACAGTACACTGCTGAACGTGATGCTGTTTATGTTGGAGGTGGGGGTGAAGGTGGAGGATATAATGTGTTGTCAGTCTCAGAAGTAACTAATGCTTAATATAATTGATGTTAACAGGTATTTAATACATTATTTTTATGCTTCTTCTCCTGATTAGGGTTGAAGGACAAGCTGATCCCTATCCCAGCACTTATAGGCTTAGACAAAAGGACGTTTGTAAACAGCAGTATGGTTTAATGCCAAGGAAGAGCACCACAGATGCAATTTTTGCACTGAGAGTGTTGAAGGAATATAGAGAAGTATAGAAAAGTGAACACAGTTTTGTGGATTTAGAGAAAGCTGTGGTGGTGTGTGAGAAAGTCTGGAGTGGCTGAGAAGTATGTTAGACTTGTATGAGAATAGCGGTGAGATGCGCTGTAGGATTGGCTGGTGGTGATGGCTTTAAGGTGGTGGTGGGGTTACATCAAGGTGTCGGCCTTGAGCCCCTTCTTATTTGCTCTGGTGATAGACAGATGAGGTCAGACAGAAATCGTCTTGGACAATGACTGCCGATGGAGGTGGTTGAACTTAAGATGTTGAGGTATTTTTTTTAGCTCACAGGCAGGAGACAGAGGGAGGCCAGAGAGGAGATTATATGGATGTGGTAAAGGATGATATGCAGAGAGTTGGGGTTAGAGTTGAAGATGCAGAGGACAGGGTGAGGTGGAAATATTGGACTCGATGTGGTGACCCATAAAAAGGGAGACAACAAAAGAAGAAGCATTTATAAGCAAATGCAAGTTTTGTAGCTGAAGCTCACAAATATTCACACACATGTTTATGTCCACTTACTATGTACTTCAACATTTACAGTCTGCAGTCCATATTTACAGTTTCTTTACATACTTTGTTAGTCCCCTTTAATCTGCTCTCTTCTAGCCAGTAATTATTTGGGTAGTGGATGTTTAGCACTGCAGTGATACTGATGTGGTAATGGTGTGTTGGTTATTGTTGTTCTGGTATAATATGGATCAGACACAACAGTGCTACTGGGTATGTACACACTGTCTCTACTCACTGTATACTGTACACTCTATTAGACACTTTTACCTTATTGCTCCTCCTAGTGGCTCATCTGTGGCTGCACAGTTTGTGTGAGTCATCATCACATCCTTCATCAGTTCTCATTTTTGGTTAGCACAGTATTGTGAGTAGAACAGTGTCTGAGTGACTGAGGTGATTAAAATGTGCATGTAAACCAAGTGAACCAATTGACACCACCATGTCAGTGTCACTGCAGTGCTGAATGTGTCCATTACCCTCTGATGGTCCTGTGAGCAGCATTGGATTAAGAGGTACTAACAAAGTATGTAGAAAAAACAATGTAATATATAATAACACTCTATATATAATATATAAATATGGTTTTGTACATACATTCTGTCGAGTAAAGCTCATTATTATTTACAGTAAAATTAGAAACGTGTGCCACTACTATGGAAACCCAATCTAAAAAAGCTACTTTTTATTTCCTGATGATCAGGACAGATACTGTAGTATATGCTGCTGTATGTGGAGACCAGGCTGTACTCTAAAACACTGTGCCGTTGATTAATGCCATGATTTGAAATGACTAGTAAGGTAAAGTACAGATTTGAGGAATTCTTCCAGTTCTACATGCCTCCTTCATTTCTTCTCTTTGGTTCAAAGCAGCAGGCAGTTTGCGTGTCCATTTGGCATCAACACGAAGATTTAACAACATGCGCTTTCTCTGGGGTTGTAAAACACACACAGTGTCTGACTGTGTGCATTTAAGGGTCTGAAATGTCCTGTTAATTAACAGGAGCGCTTTGATCTGCTCTCAACTGAGCACGGAGAACAAATGCCGCTCTCATTCGGCGAGCAGAAAACGAGGGGAATGAGAGGAAAACGAGAGAGAGCAAACGCCTCTAGCTCTCCTGGTTCAGGCGAGACACAGACTCACCCCTACATCCGCAGACCATTTCAGGTCACAGTTTATGAAAGTTGTCTCTCTAAATTTAAAATAGATGTGGACAGTGAGTTCTCACCATCGGGAACTATGAGTGAGTCTAAAGTGGGCGGCTTGTTTTTAATCACCATTTTGAGAAATGGAAGCCCAAAGTATTCAAAACACATAGCGGAGGACAAACAGTACATCCTATATGTCAGGGCTTGCTGTTGCCGACCCAGTTGCCATAGTAATGGATGATTCTTCGAAGTGTTGAAATCTGTTTTCTTTCTCCTTTGAAATCTGTGGTCAGGCCTGGCTTTCGACTTCCCATGCATATTAAATGAATTGCACGATGGCGAGCCACACTCTAAGCTTCCACAGGTTTTACATTTTGAAGACCTTTGAAATCTGATTCCAACTTTAATTAAAAGAGAAAGAACCTGGCTGGAAAAAAACAGCTTGTTTTGATATATTAAGGCGCTTACTAAGACTGTATTTTTCTTGTATTCCTTTCAGTTTTATCTGTCGAATTTTCTTTTTTAATGCACGCCATCTGAATTAAACTTCCTTTGACATACAAGGGTGTGCAAAAGTTTAGGCACCCCTCATCATATTTATGATTTACCTTTATAAATCATTGGTTGTTCAGATCCAAAATATCTGTTGAATATATCATATAGCAGATGAACACAGTGATATTTGAGAAGTTAAATAAAATTTATATGATTTACGCACAATTAGGCAGGTGCATAAATTTGGGCACCCTTGTCATTTTATTCATTTGAATACAATTTGCACTAATTATTGAAACACACAATGTGTTTTTTAAAGCTCATTGACCCTTGCCCTACATACACAGGTGAGCCTCAAACTTTTACAACTCTTACATGACCTGAACATAAAGATTGATCAATATCAATATCATGGTTTACGGGAAGAATACAACGAATCTCAGAGAGGTCATCTGTCGTTTTTCACTGTGAGGAAAATAGTAAAGAAATGGAAGAGCACAGGCACAGTTCGAGTTCAAGCCTAAAGTGGTAGGCCAAGAAAAATCTCAAACAGGCAAAGGCAAAGGATGGTGAGAACAGTCATGGTCAACCCACAGACCAGCTCCAAAGACCTGCAACATCATCATGTTGCTGCAGATGGTGTCTGTGACGCGGTGGCGTTGGGGGGAGTGGCAGAGCAGCGGCGCTGATCAGGGATGATTAGCGCACCTGAAGCGGCTTTGCCTAATGACTGTGTGCCACCATATAAGATGCTTAATCTCACACCGCGGGGAGAGAGACCGACCACGGAGCTGGTGGGATGGAGGACCCAGCACGGCTACCACAATACCTGTAAAAGCTCGGGATTCTGTTTGTAGTCGTGTTGGGTCGTTAAATAAAGCCAGTTTCGTGTGTTACACCCCTGTCTCCGGTCCTCATCCTTTCCACCCCGCGACAGTGTCACTGTGCATCGTTCAACTATTGGCTGGAGGGTCCATGGGAGAGTAATGCAGAAGAAGCTTTTTCTGTGCACACGCCACAAACAAAGTCAGCTTCATTTTTGAATAAGGTGCTGTGCACTAATGAAACGAAAATTTAGTTTTTTTGGACACAACAAGGGGCGATATGCATGGTAGAAAACACCATTCCAAGACAAACACTCGCAACTCACAGTAAAATTTGATGGCGGTCCCATCATGCTGTGGGGCTGTGTGGCCAGTGCAGGTACTAAGAATCTTGTTGAAGATGAGGGTTGAATAGATTCCAGTCAATACCAGAAAAAAAAATCAAGAATTCAAGACCCAGAGACAAAGTTGGGGCTGGATACTTCAACAAGACAACAATCCTAAACCCAAAATCTACTAAGGCATTTACGCAGAGGAACAAATATGGAATGGCCATTTTAGTCCCCAGACCTAAAAATTATTGAAAATCAGTGGTGTGTTTCAAAACCATTAAACCTGACTGAACTAAAGCTTTTTAAATAAGAATGGTGCAAAATACCTTCTGCAAAAGTAGGATCTACTAAATGTTGAAGTAATTTTTCTGTTAGCGTGCCCAAATTTATGCACCTGACTAATTTAGTTTACATTTTTTGCAAACTTTCTGTAAAGTAATCCTTCAAACTTAATTTAACATCTCAAATGTCTCTTTGTTTTTCTACTATATGATAAGGGCAAGGGTGCTCAGATTTTTGTAGTTTATCCTCTAACCTCTGCTTCTCGCTTTGTACCTGGCTCCACGCTCCCGAATCTGCACAGATATGATTGGCTGAGGAGAACCTTTGGTGATCTGACTACGCACATAATTGGTCTGTAAGTTTACTGCATAGAGAAGCCCATAACATAAAAACAAGGAAAAAAAAGTTCAGTAACAATAAAAACAATAATTTATGGGTTTGGGTCCAAAAAAAAACTGGGTTCGATCCCAGACCGCGGTCTGCTACTAGTGACCTCAGATGTAGATCCAGTACAGCTAGTCTTTAATACTTGTAGGTACTTGTAGCTTTTTGTCTACTTTCACTCTCCATTTTATCCCCCCAAATAATAACTGCTCTGTGGGGGTCCGGATTATCTGCAAAAGGAGTAATAAAGCTGGTTCTTGAATTATGGGTGAAGCATTGAAAGGAATTTAATGTCTGTCGTTAATAAGCCTAATGTGATTACATAAAGTTTAACACTGAACAAAATAGACATCAATCTCCTCCTTTCAGCGTGGTGAAGGTTACATCTCTTTTTCTGTGAGACTCTCAGTCCTCCAGATGTCTCAGTAATCCTGTTAGGATACATGGTATCATGGGTTTAGAAATAAAAATCCAGCGGCCTCTGCAAAGATGCTGTTTGGCCCATTCAAATAAATCAATTAGTACTTGAAGGGTAAGGTAATAAAAGACTTGGGTTAGGGTTAGTGGTGAATAATGACAAAGCAGATGCACAGGGCACAAGACGTTCAAGATTGCTGTTGTGGGTAAAATTTGCGGACTGACCATTGGGGCATGCTATTAATAAAAAAAAAACGAACAAAAAGAAAACACAACAGCAATTCCACATGTTGTTAGCGGTCAAAAAATGCCAAACAGTATTTTTCTTGAAGAATGGACAAAAAAAACACGCTTTTATCCAAACCAGTTTTAGTCATGCAAAGCCCACTAGTCTGATATGTTTCTGAAATATGAGAACACACCACGAAACAAAGCATGCTAATTTGGATGCAAGGATGTCTGATCTGTTTGAAAGAATTTGTTTTGTGTTTAACCAACTGAACTGCCATCTTCTATCTAATAACATTCATGAAGTTTATCAGTCAGGTTTTAGGTCTCACCATAGCACCGTGACAGCATTATTAAAAGTAGTAAATGATTTAGTATGGCCCTCTGACAATAAACAGATCTCTTTCATTGTCTTATTAGATCTTAATGCAGCTTTTGACACTATAGGTCTCACTGAATATTTAAAAAACACTGTGGGTGTTGCAGGATCTGCACTCCAGTGGTTTAAATCTTATCTGACAGAGCAACATCAGTTTACTTGTGTTAACAATCAATGTTCTGACTTTGGGGTTTCACAAGGGTCAGTTCTGGGACCACTCCTATTCGCCCTTAATATGCTCCCACTGGGATCAATTATTCGTAACCTTGAAATTAGCTTTCATTCTTATGCAAATGATACACAGTCGGCTAAACCTAATGATGTTAAGTCATTAAGTAACCTCGAGAACTGCATTAAAGACATTAAACTCTGGATGTCAAAGAACTTCCTAATCCTAAATTCTGACTATGGTAACTCAGATAAAACTAAGGTACATATAGTTAGTTCTAATGATAAAATAAAAGCCTCTACTACCATGTTAAACCTCGATGACTTCTTAATCAGACCAAGATTATAAATAATCTAGGTGTTCTTATTTATTCAGATCTCTCCTTTTCTAAACACATTAACAATATCGCGAGAAATGCATTATTTTTTAGCTTCACAACATTTCAAATCTCAGAAATCATTTTTTTTCCCAGATGCAGGGAAACTAATTCACAGTTTTATAACCTCAAACTTAGTTAAAATTATTGTCATTCACTTCCGACAGAATGTCTTAAAAAATTATTACATGAACTACAACTTGTTCAAAATGCTGCAGCTAAAGTTTTAACTAGAACCCAGTGTTATCAAACCAGCACTGGCTACCAGTTAAATTTCGCATTGATTACAAAATATTATTAGTAACATATAAAATTCTACATAATCAGGCTCCACAGAATCTGAGAAACTCATTCAATTATATAAACCAACACGTTCACTCCGCTCTCAAGGTGCAGGCTTATTTTTAGTTCGTAGAATTAATAAAGTTACTGCTGGTGGAAGAACATTCTCCCATAAGGCTCCTTAACTTTGGAATAGCCTTCCAGTTACTGTTCGTGTTTCTGAACCACTATCAATATTTAAAAGTACATTAAAAACACATCTATTTACATTTGCGTTCAATTAATTCCCTGTAGATAAAGGTGTGGATCTCAGGTTTGGCTGTGTTGGGTTGGTAATCTAAGATAGTATCTGCTGGCATTTCACATCTTTATCCTGCTCATCACCAGTAGAGGGCGTGGCGCTAACATTATGCTATCCCGGGGGCCCTCTCGACTTAGTAGAGTCTGCAGTATCTGCCCCATTTAGTTCTACTGCTCTAATCAGTAACTCCAGAGTCACATGCTGGACTGTGTGACAATCATACTACATTTAGCTCCAACTGTGTTTCTGTTTTTTCCTCGTCTATGGCACTGCTGGAGGACAGCAGATACAACAATTATGGAAAGGAACCTGGACCGAAAGCATTGGAGTTCTGGAGGGTGGACTCAATGGAGTCATTTAGTTTATATACTGCTTAGTTGTTCCAAGTGCATGGTGGGGAATGACGGTGCCAAGTTTCAATCTTGTAGGTAGTCGGGAAGTGGGAGAATTAGTGATGAGTGAGTGAGTGAGTGAGTGAAGGCTTAAGATAAGATTAAGGATATTTACATTTAGATTGCTTTACCGATTTAGTACATGTACCTATATTAAAGGAATTAAAAATATGTGTGACTGGTTTATTCACACTGATAAAAAAAAAACACAGATGCACCCACATTACAATTATTTATTGTACATGTTTAAATTTTAAAATTACATTTAAAAATGTCCAAAATAATTCTGTCTGTTGAACAATAGTTTTAATTATATAAATAAATTTAGTTTTTGCCAATTATGTAGTTGTGGACACTTAATTGTGAATTAAGTGAATTAGTGAAAAAAGTGAATTAAAGTAAGATTCAGTTCAAAAGAATTTAAGGATTCTCAAAGTATGCAATACCTTGCATCACTTTGTGTGATGAACAAATGTCTAGATTTTGTTGAAATCTAATAAACTTTCATTTGTTAATTTATTTCTTATCTTTCGCTTAATCCTCCACCAGGGGGTTTCCCCATGCCCATCCAGGCGAAAACGTCTTGAGCGCTGGGCAGATACACCATGGACAGGGCGCCAATCCGTCGCTGGGCACACACACACACACACACACACACACACACACACACACAATATATATGGGGCAATTTAGACCATTAATTTTACCTTGAATTCATGTTTTTGGACTGTGGGAGAAAACCGGAGAACCCGGAGTAAACCCACAGGATATGGGTGGAACATGATTTCTGGATTCAAACTGGGAATCCCCAGCGCTGAGAAGCGAACGTAATAACCACCAAAGCCACTGAGCCGCCCGCATAATAAACTTAATAAATGTAAATGCAAATCTTTACAATGTAACATTAAATTATAAATCACCACCAACAGATTTTTTCCCAGTGACTCTCTCTCTCCCACAAACGGGTCCCCTGCTCATCCAGCAACAGGCGACCTGGAAAGATGCACAAAAATACTGCAGGGAAAATTATGTCAACCTGATTACAGTTCACAATGCTTCTGATCTTCAAACTCTGATAAATGAAGTGATAAGAAAAAACGAGACCTCTCCCGTTTGGATCGGACTGCACATTGATCTCAACAGCTGGTACTGGTCCATTAATGATGAGTCTGTAAACACAACTGGTCCCCAGGACTTCCTGATGCTGCAACTCTTGATCAAGCATGTGGGGTTTTTCGAAATGATGGTCAGTGGATACTTCGTGCTTGTAACATGACTGCATCTTATGTGTGTTATGATGGTGAGCTAACATTTACATTAAACACTTGGTGATGTTGCAACAATGTGCCTAGTTTTTTAAATAGTTGCTCAAAGCACTGTGCTATTTTAACAATGCAGGCAAATTGCATAAAAGGTCTTGGTGGAGTGTAAGATAGTAATGGGCATCACTGAGAGTCTATAAATGCTGTAAACCTTTTTTTGTACATGAATCAATCAAGGAGTTGTTGTTTTGGAAAATGTGCATTTAATAAGATAACACATAAACACAACTGTAGTTAATCAGACCTGGATGTAAAACAACAGCTACACCCAGTGCAATAACATCAGCAATTATGCAGGTTAAGGAACAGTATTTTTAATTAGGTTTGGTAATAAAGTGTAATTATTTTTATCAGATCATTTAGAAGCTGGCGGCCTGGTGACACAGGTCATCACCTGGAGAGTGCAAACTGAGTTTCACCTACAAAAGCCTTAAACTGTAGATTCTGTTGAGTTTGTGATAATTATTATAATTAATTAATGTCTTTGTTAGTCCCATTTTATTTTACTGACAAGTAGATCAGACTGGGCACGTGTGCTCACGTGTGTATATGTACGTGTTTCACTGCACGGATGCTCATGTGTTAAATGTTGTGGACCAATTCGTCCATGTGTAAGCAGAGTTGGCTAAATAGTTAACTTTATTACTTTATTTATTTAAATTCAGATGTCCATTTGGTTACAAATGGTTTTTGTTTCATTATAGTGACTCAATACTGGATTAAGATAAAGATTTAGACACAAAACAATCTGAATTTAAAGTTTAAATGATGTGTACATCTAGCATTTCAACTTGCATGATATATATTTTTATTCAGTAAGTAGCATGGCATTAGCTACATGTTAACTATTTAAACCCCTCTGTTAATCAATATAAACAAATCTCTGTAAACTTGCTGTATCTGTATGAAATCATGATCTTTTATCAAATCATTTATCAAAATTATTATACGTGAAACTAAATTGTTACCAATAAATAATTATTCACTGAATTTGTCTTTCACATGGTAATTTTTCAACAAGTTTTGCAGTCAGACAGAGACAGTCAGACAGTCACAAAGACAGACAGAAAGACAGTCAGACAGACAGAAAGACACTCTCTCAGACACACAGACAGTCAAACAGACAGAAAGTCAAACGAACAGACACAGTCAAAATAGTCGAAATAGGTTTCCTATTAGATGGAGCTTTTTGTATGATCCTACACAACAATGTGTCGTTTTCAACATTATACTCTACCCCCAGATGTCGCTAGTACGGCAATTTGAAACGGTGAATCATTTAATGAGTCGATTCATGCTGTTGATTCAAGAATCCAGGAAGTGCAAGAAAGAGATCACGTGAGCGAGAAACTTTTCTAGGTTTGGAAATGGAAAACCCCGAAACATTAAGATGACAGCGATTATTAATCAACAGCAGCGTGACGCTTTGACAAAGCACGATTAAAGGCAGGCAGCGCAGTAAAGGTAAGATAGTGTTTAACTTAAACTGGAATTAAAACTCACTGTGATAAAATAGAAATAAATGAAACACAAAAGTTGTTTGCTTACCCACTTTGTTCTGTTTTGCTCCGCAGTGATTTGTAACACTACATATCACGTAGCTCTTGGGTGGTGGGTTAGTCTCTTAAATGTCCCACCTGCAGTGACTGATGTGGTAGTGTTGTGATTGTGGTGCAGCTGTAATTAGATTAGGCCGCATTTATACACACTTCTACACACAATCTTCAACCACATATGACTTACTGTCTCTGATTCTCCATTTTCAAGTTGTAACAGTAAGGTGGATGTATGTAACAGAGTGCAATAGAGTGCACAGTGAGTGGATGCAGGATTTAAACTACAGCAGCACAACACACACAAACACAGCACCACCATCAGTGTGATTACAGTAATAAGAATCAGAGAATCATCCACCACCCTAATAATACCTTCTCTGTGGCGGGGTGTATTTATTGGATCAGATATGGTAAAAGAAAAACATAGAATAACAAGAGTTAAAAAAATGAAGAGCCTTGATGCAGTGTAACACAAAAATAAAAAATGTGTAAAAAAGAATAAATAAAACTGATTGATTGTCATTGACTGATTTTTAATTAAACTGGTTTAAATGTTCTTAGTACAGAGAGATTGATTAAAGTGACAAGGGACTTGCAGTGTTAATTTGAAAAAGGTTTTCTGCACATGACTGGTTAAATAATCTGACCTGGTTAAATTATGAAAAGTTCAAACCAGACTGCAGACCACAGATGAGATGGAGACACCGGAGATATTTGTGCAGCTGGAGGACATCCTGCACCTGGTGATGAAGCACACGGTAACCGAGGACAAGGAGACATTTAACCACTGCAAAGGTAAAGCAACAAAAGATGGACAAAACCAGAAGTTGGAACGCACTTTTTTCCACTCACCATATAGTGGTTTTACTATTATAGACTGATGCGGTGAGGTTTTTTTTTTTTTTATTGCAA
>JAOUQT010033635.1:0-11348 GCA_025769995.1 Xyliphius kryptos
TGGTGTGCAATAATGTTAGAAATCAATGTGGGAAGCATGGAATTGTCCAAAATGTCTTGGTATGCTGAAGCAATGATACACCTATGGACAAGGAAGTGACTGGAACACCTGATTCCGATAATTTGGATGAGTGAGCAAAGATTTTTGGAAATATAGTGTATATATTAGAAATTGTTAATGTTTCACAATTTCATTGTTTGCTGGTTTATTCCTCTAAGAATTCTACAACTGGATATTTAAATACACGACGCGAGGACATAAATTCTGTGGAGAACACAAAACTGTGGCTTCTACAAATTACTTGGTTATTACCACATACATCCATCAAATTAAAACGATTCACTAGAAATATTCCAGAGCTACATGTATTAAATGTGTATTATACTAAGCTTGAAGGGGTGAGGGTTGCGTCAAGAAGTTTATCTGGCGTAAAACATCGTAAGATCGTAATGCGAAGGACTCGCTGTGGCGGCCCCCAGTGATAGGGAAAAGCCGGAAGATGAAGTGGATGTATTAAATACATCAAGATGTGAAAGGATAAAAGAGTTTTGGAAAGAGACAATGGTAAGTTTTAAATTGTATTAATTTGACTTTACACTTTCTTTACTGGGTATATTGCATGTTTCTCGAAGACTGGGTCATTTTACTAAGTGTGTGTGTGTATATATACAATATTATACCACCTTATAGCCCTGGTGTCATCGTCATCGTTGTCTGTGCTGATGAGCCCTAATGTAACTGGGTCTTTTTAAGTTTTTAGGTACATTAAAGTTTTTTTTGTTTGTCACCTGTCATCTTCGACATTGATAGTCATGTCAACGACAGGAACAAGGTACGCACACACACAAGCTTTCATATATTATACTCGAGTCATATACATAAACAAGTCAGTGACAATTTAGCATCTCCAAATCACCTAGCATGCATGTCTTTGGACTGTGGGAGGAATCCGGAGCACACAGAGTAAAACACGGAGAGAACATGCAAACTCCACAAAAAAATTCTTAGGTCGACCCATCTTCTTGCTGTGAGGCCACAGCACTATCCACTGCGCCTCCGTGTTGCCCGGTACATTTACATTCTTCTTCATCGTTCGGCTTTTTCCCTGTCACCAGGGGTCGCCACAGCAAGTTCCTTGCATTAGGATCTGGCACATGTTTTACGCCGGATGCCCTTCCTGACGCAACCCTCACCCTTTCGGGCTTAGGACCGGACAATTTAACTTCTCCAGTTCACCTAGAATGACAATTTAGCATTTCCAATTTACCTAACATCATAATACAAGAGCATGAGGAAAAGGGACTGTTACAAAACAGATGAACAGCACAATAAAAAGACAAAACAACAGACAGGGGGTCTTGTTATATAAAGTATTAAAAAATAAATAAATAAATAAATAAATAAAAATTAAGTGAAGGGATCAGCTCTGGATAAATTGCAAGAATTGGGACTAAATGTTGTCTTTTAAATGTTGTATGTTTCTCCAAAATTGAATATTCAGTTGTGCCATTGCTTCATTGATAATTCGGTTCTGTCTTTCCAGTAAAATAATATGTTTTTTTAGATACTGTTATCAAGATGAGGATGAAAGATATTTTGGGATTGATAGAGATAAAAGATCACCAAGCAGTGCTATGGAGTGAGAGAGTGGAATGCTAAGGCTGTATCACTATATCACTTGACAAGCCTATTAGATTTTTCACCAGAATCCAAAACCAAGCTGGTTAGATTATGTTATTAGTAAAAATGTATATAACTAACAAGCAAAAAATAATAATAATAATACAAATCCAAGATAGTAATCATTCTCTTGCTCTCCATGAAGGCAGTTGCACTTTTCCTCTACCTTTCCTTTATCTTTTTTGCTTTGCTTCTCCTGTCTTGTTACTATACTGTCTTTCTCTACTAAGAGAGATCCTCTCCACACCATTCTACAAAAATGAAATTAGTGATTTGATTAAGTGGTCTCTCAAACAAAATTGATCTCCTTGACAAGAAGTCTGGGTTTGGGGTTTCCAGCCTGTCCTGACTGAACGTTCACAGCTAAATACATGATGGATGCGTGGAAGAGATGGCGGTTCATGTGCCTGGTGGCTGTTTCCGTGGAGGACTTTGAGGACGTTCTATTCGGAATCATGGTGACAATCATTCTGCTGTTTGAATTAGGCATTTCACTGGTTTACCGTGAAATTCAATGAACAGGGGTAGCTGTCCGAGGCCGCTTAAGGCTGCCCGAAATGATTGACCTGACGTGCAGAGCCGTCGGCACTCAGATCGGGACCATGAACCGTAACATTGACAACATCTTGGAGAATCTCTCAGTTCTACAAAGGCAGATGGATCATCTGAGAAATCAAAATAGACAAAATGGACATATGGACAAAAAGGACTAGGAGGGTGAGCTGTGAAATTTTTAATTGCTTTCTCTCCTTAAAGTCAAAAAATTCCTCCAGAGAACAGTGTGTATCAGCAGCTCTTATCTCTCTGCAGACTGTGAACTTGCCGAAGGCATTTCCATGGCAACTAGCTGGATCATCGCTACGGAAAAAATACTGCACTCTTACGCCTTTGGACGCTATTACCTCGTCTGCAGTAAAGTCTGGGCCTATTGAACAGTTGCAAGTGGCAGTAGGCCAGGGCTGTCTGTTTTCGCTTGCGGGGTCCTCATCTATCCTTACACCTTAACCTGTGGCATGTCTAGTCTCATTTGTGATTTTTAATATGCTTTTCTATGCCGGGGTGTTTTTTCCAACTGTTTCTTACAGTTCTTCTATCAGGAATTGTTGCAGTATATTTTTTTGCCCCCATGTATATTCCTTTCTGCATGTTTTTAATCACCTGTCTTACTGTCCTGTCTGTACCCCTCCTCCATCCTAAATGTTGTATGTGTGGACGGTTTTACGGCTAGTTTCGGCTGGTATTTGTGACTAGTTGACAATAAAGTTCAATTTATTCCATTTAGAATTTCACTCCACCCTCCTTCACTATCATTAGCACATAAAACCTTCTTATTATTCTTTTTTTTTTTTAATCTGTGAATATAATGCTTGCTTAAAATTAAATACAAGAAAAAATTTAATTACTTTCTTGTCAGTTTTTTTCCTTTCTTTTACACAGTGCTATATGTATCATATACATATAATGAGACACCATTACTGTCCAACTAAACAAAGACTGGATTATGAACACCTGGCATATGGCATATGATCACTGAAAAAGGGCCTCAATTACTGGTAACAACACAATCTGCTCAACAAAGCTGTTCTGTCCACTGCAACAGCAGAACTCAACAATTACCAGGTATGGGTAAACAGAGCAACTTTCCATGAGGACAGATAGCTGGAGCTTAGATGAGGCAAGTGTTTTAACAACTGCACTTGACAGATATCACACAGAGTGGCCATATATCTGCAGTTCATCTAAGAAGAGAGCATCAAACTAATGAGATAGTAGTTCAACACTGCCTTCCCCTGCTGCTGCCTTTCAGCAAAGAGCCAGCCGGGTAGTGCCTCCAAGTCCATCTGGTGGCAGCGGTGATATCTGACCCCTTACACTTCGTGAAAAATCATTTGTGCTATAGAAAGGAATTTGTAAATAAATAAACAGGAAATATGTTGTTAGATTTATGATGTAATTTGTATTTTAATTGACTATAACATAGTTACAAAAAGAAAATTGTACACTTGGTTGCACAGTGATGGATAATGAGTGAGGTGCATTACTGTGCTTACTATATAGAGCTGAGAGATTATTGTGTGTTTTCACACTGTGACTCACAGCCTGGTCTCTGACCAGCTCATCACACTAATCAACCCCTGTAAATATTGTGGGCGCACACACAGACACACACACATACACAGGCTGGTGTAAATCAGGACACATTCTATTTTAGCACACAGATCTCTATACTCTATTTACAGTATATTGCCAGAAATCCTAAACTAAATCCTAGAAACTATTTCCTCCTAATAATTTTAGGTGAGGAAGATTTACAGAGATCAGTTTAGTCACCATGAAATATCATTGAATTTAAAAACATCTGGTCAGTCCAGCTTTTTTGAGTTACTTTAGATGCAGCACACAGATACCACAAGGTGAGAACATAATCCAGTCAACCTATGTCTTCTGCAGCAGCCCCACCAGTTCCCCTCACTACTCTGATGCTTTCCTTTCTGATCAACCACAATCTGGCCGACTGCTGTGTGACTTCGGAATGTTGTTTGTTGTTAGTTCCTCCACTCTTCGCACACCAGTGATACGTTGATACATTGATATGGGCACATCCCACAAGGGCAACTGTTGCTGGATCACTAGAACCAAATTATGGACTCCAACTGTCCGAGGTCAAAATGACTCAAGTCAATTTGTTAACTCATAACTTGCAAAATTTGTCTTCTGCTATATATTGCTATACATACATGTCAACACATTATATAATAGCTGATTATAATGGAATCATGAGAATCATACCCACTGTTTCTATTCATTGTATATTTATTCTTAATTAATAAACTGAGTTTAAATATTTACACAGCACAAATAGGACATTTTAACGTTAAATAGAATAGGAGTCAGAAATAACTTAAGGAGTATACGTTGAGTGCAATATTTTAGTATGACTCTAGCTCCCTCTTGTGATGATAAACTGCAAGCACATTACCCATTTGTAAGGCTATACATATTTTCCTGCCCCAATGGGTTTCCACAGCAAGTCACTGGCACGTTTTACACCAGATGCCCCTCCTGACGCAAACCTCACTATTTAAGATTTTGAACCATGAAGCATGTCTTTGGACTGCAAACTCCACAGAGATATTTCTTACCAATCCACCTGGAGATCAAACCTGGGTCCTTCTTGCTGTGAGGCGAGAGCACTGCATCACCACCCCACATATATATGCATTCGTTCATTTTCTTACGCTTACACCAAATCATGGGCCAGCTGGTTTCCACCTGGCAAATCTGGGCACATACACAGTTACAAACAAATTCACATACTAAGGGCCAATTCTCTGTAACCCGTAGAGAGTTGTAGTGTGTACAAATCCCAGTAGATTAGCAGTTTCTAAAATAGCCATGCCACTTTCAAAGCCACTTAAATCACCTTTATTTTGATGCTTGGTTTAAAACATTTAAATGACATTTAATTTGGACACAACGTGTTTAACTAAGTTAATTGGTGTCTTTAAAGTGGCCTTTAGTGTGTGAATGTGCATGTGACTTACGATGGAAAGGCATACTGACTAAGATTGAAACTTGTGCTCACTTGTTTCCGGGTGACCCCATGTAGATTAAGTGGAAGATAATGAATGAATAAATCGAAGAATGAATAAATTGGAGACTGCACTGTTCGTTTTGTTCGCTTAATTTTCACTCTCCGAAACATCAAAATCTCACAGTTAGCTTAAGCACGAATTGTGAGGTAAAAGATGCACCCTAAAAAGTACGCAGTGCAAGCCAGCAAGGATTTAGTGCTAGGGAATGTAACAGGAGTCAGCACACCCTGGCTGTTAGTCTTGGACTGGGAAAAGACTCATTCCTCATGCTTAGGGAGACGACAAGTTTCTGTCGCTTTTTCTCCCGAGAGAAGTATCGGGTTGAGGTGAAAATGACCAACAGTGTCTCGCCTTTGATTGTGTGGCCAAGAGTCATTTTTACATAGGCCCACCAGAGGATCCACAAATGAGCCACTATTTAATCTATTTAAAATTATTTTGCAATAAAAGAATACAATACTGCTTGTGCTCAGTGTTTAGGACATTGAGAATAATAATTCATTTTCTAAACCAGCTTAATCCTAGTTTTAGGGTTGCATGCACGGACATTTTAGAGACACCTATTAACCTATCATGCATGTATTTGGAATGCGGGTGGAAACCGGAGCGCCCAGAGAAAAAACCTCGTAAACACTGGGAGAAAATACAGAAATTTTCCGAGTCGCCTCACATGGGGCTCTAACCCAGGATCCTTATGCTGTGAGGTCACAGTACTATCCACTGCACTACTGTTTCACCCATAATAATAATTCATATTATGAACTTTTTGGATGGTGGTACGGTGGCACAGTGGATAGTGCTGTGGCCTCACAGCCAGGAGGACCAGTGTTTAATCCCCTGGTTGGGTGACCTGGGAAATTTCTGCTTATAGTCCAAAGACATGCACGCTTGGTAAATTGGAAATGCTAAATTGTCATTGACTTGTATATACAAACCAGATTCCAAAAAAGTTGTGACAAAGTACAAATTGTAAATAAAAATGGAATACAATAATTTACAAATATCAAAAACTCATATTGTATTGACAATAGAACATAGAAAACATATCAAATGTTGAATGTGAGAGATTTTGAAATTTCATGCCAAATATTGGCTCATTTGAAATTTATGACAGCAACACATCTAAAAAAATTGGGACAGGGAAATAAGAGGCTGGAAAAGTTAAAGCTACAAAATAGGAACAGCTGTAGGACCAATTGGCAACAGGTTATTAACATAACTGGGTATATAAAGAGCATCTTGAAGGGCAGCGACTCTAAGAAGTAAAGATGGGAAGATGATCACCAATCCCCTTAATTCTGCGCAATATCAGAAAGCAGTTCGACTGTGTAAAAAAGTTTGAACATATCATGATCTACAGAGAATAACATTCATCAAAAGATTCAAAAAATCTGAAATAATCTCTGTGCATAAGGCTCAAGGGCGGAAAACCATACTGGGTGATCGTCGGGGCCTTAGGCGGCACTGCATCACATTCAGGCATGCTTCATTATTGGAATTCACAAAATGGGCTCGGTAATATTTCCAGAGAACATTATCTGTGAACACAATTCACTGTGCCATCCTTTGTTGCCAGCTAAAACTCGATAAGACCTTGCATTTTCAACATGACAATGCCAAACCACACACTGCCTTACTGCATAGAAGAACGTGTACTTAACCGAGTACTTAACTAGCCAGCTTGCAGTTCAGATAGAAAACATTTGCCGCATCATTAAATGGAACATATGACAAAAAAGACCTAAGACTGTTAAATAACTAGAATCCTACATTACACAAGAATGGATTAACATTACTATCCCTCAACTTGAGCAAATTGTCTCAGACGTTTACAGACTGTTGTAAGGAGAAAAGGGTATATCTCACAGTAATAAAAATTGCCTTGTCCCAAATTTTTTACAAAAATTTTAAAATCACATAATTTTTCTCTTTAAATGATACATTTTCTTTCACCGCATTCTGTTATTATTTACAATTTGTACTTTGTCCCAACATTTTTGGAATCGGGCTTGTAGATATGTGACTTGCTTATGCGTAACTTGTGTATGAATATGATCTTGTTCCTGTCCTTAAAATGGGCTCTGTTGCTGAGGAATGTGTTAAAACATTAAATTAAGGAATGTACGAAAATTCATACTAAAATTATAAGGTGCCTAATCTGTTTATTTGTAAAAAAAAATTGATATAGAGTACTCAAGTATGTAAAAAGTCATTTATCTAAAACATGAACATATTGTAGTTTGTTGCAATATACACTTAACCTGTGCATAACATTATTATATTATTTTTATTTAGATAAAATTTATTTTGAGACACTTGTAGCATCCTGGTCGGCAGTGATTTTCATTCCTATAGGGAGAGTCAGAACTCTCTAAACATTCCTCTACCATTCCTCAAAGATAGCTCTGCCTAGTTTGCTCTCATTCCGTGTTTAAGGACTCATGGGATGGTTGGAAAGATGATATTACTCAATTTCCTTAGCTTTTACAAAGAGACATTGTTGAAGTAGACAGGTATGAACCCTCATTAACCTGCATCCAAACTCGCTCTCTCTATCTCTCATCTTTTCTCATTTTTTGACTGCTTCAAATGAGCTATACTGCAAAAAACAATGTTTGATCATAAGCAAGCAAAATCTATACTTGTTCTATAATCAGTTAGGGAAAAACACCTGAACACAGTTATTTTATATTTACAGACATTTACAGACAAATTGTTTTTCCCTATTTAGACAAAAATATTTAAAACAATGTTTCTAAAATTCTAAAGAAACTCACTAAAACGTACCGAATTAATTTTTATAAACTGATCATTCAAAAATCTACCTTGGCCACTTCAGAGACGCCAATTAACCCAACATGCATGTCTTTAACATGTGGGAGAAAATTAAAGCACCCGGAGAAAACCCGCACGAGAAGTAAGTTAATATCAGTGAATAAAAACTGATACTTTTATTGCTCTGTAAAAAATAAACCAGAATTAATCAACTGCCTGAAAAAAACGACAAGCTGTTAAAAACAAATCTACAGGGGCTAGCACCCTTTAAAGAGCCTAACAGAGATACTCAGAGCAGTGGGAATCCCCTACTGAGGTACCTGGAGTGAAATTAGGGGGTTAGCTTTGCTCAAGGGCATTTCAGCTATCTATTTTTCTAGCCAGATCAAGGATTGAACTAGTGACCTTTTGACTATGTCTGACCCCATGAGTAAGAAACAACTGTTAATTAGTGAACAGATAAATGGGACCTGGTGTGCAATTAACCATCTACTATATGTTTTACAAAATTACTTGTACAACTATACAAAACACATCTCTAATCATATAAAAGCATATTGTTGTATACATTATAAAAGAAGTAACATATAGGATGTGCTAGAATTGGAAAACATTTAACTTACATTTACTTTTAGATTTGCAACAATTAGTAGATGCATTTTATCCAGAGTAACTTATAAAAGTGCTTAGTCATTCATTTTGGAATGTCAAGGATAGTGATTGTACACCTGTATCCAAGTCCAGAACTAGAGAATACTGCCAGAAATGATCCATATGATACCGATACAACAATTAAAAGCTAGACAGTTCCTACCACCCAAAAGTACTCATACACTATGCAAAGCCTGCAGAGAACAAGACACATTAAATACAATGATAAGCTGCAACTATACGCTGTACAGTTCGTTTAGAAGAGGTTTGTCTTAAGTCTGCATTTGAAGATAGCAAAAGATTCTGCTGTTCAGACAGGCAAGGGAAGGTCATTCCACCGACTTGGTTCCAGGACAGAGAAAAGGATGTTTGTTTTCTGTTTGTCCTGGATAATGGTGGGTCAAGTTGAGCCATATTTGAGGCAATAAGAGCACCATCCTTTTGACCAATACCTTCTGGTAAGGAATTGTTACTTCTTTCAATTGGTTCAGGAAGACAGCATAAAGGTTTCCTATCTGAGTCAGTGAAGGTTGAATACAATACAATACAAGTTGCAGCATTCTGAATCATTCTGATGGCCTGATGGCACATGTGGCGGCCAGCAAATGAGTGTTGC
Organism: Xyliphius kryptos; assembly: GCA_025769995.1. Classification (NCBI taxonomy): domain Eukaryota; kingdom Metazoa; phylum Chordata; class Actinopteri; order Siluriformes; family Aspredinidae; genus Xyliphius; species Xyliphius kryptos. The sequence goes on from JAOUQT010033635.1 coordinate 9,319, forward strand.
AGTAGACTATTCTTGAGATGACAAGAGACTGACGCACTACTTCAGTATAATAACTTTAACTCTGCTTTTCTTCTCTGTCTTCCCAGTTTTTCCACAAGACTATTAATCATGATCTACCCCTATAACACACACACATGTGTCCCTGGACTTTCTTTGCCCTATTTTTTGCCCCATGTCTCTCAGCTAATGACAAGTTCACTCTTCCATGCAGCCGTGAGGAACACGATCCTAGCCAGAGCTTCACTTTAATTACTTTGTTCTCATGAGCACCACGTGGAATATCCTGATTCCTTTGAAAAGCATTGGATAAGGGGGTTAAATCCACAACACTTAAGAACAATGCTTCAGTCAGTAAAGTAAATACCTCCAGACAGCCGCAATGGAGTCTTGCCACTGTGAGAGGCGCTTTTACTTCAGTGCAATGAAAGCAAAAACACTTTTTGAAAGTTGACGATTAAAGCCATGTCATTACAGTTAAATGTGCTGGAGCTGGTTCGGGCCAGAAGTATACAACGGTGCTTATTATAAAGTGTATGTGTACAAGTGTACACTGATGGAAACTGATTGAGTGCCAAGAACAAGACAAAGTGCACTCTTGGCTTCCCTTCAAATAGGAAAAATGATTGTGCACCTGATATGATGGCAGTTCTTACAACAAATTATGATGATGTGCCCTCTAGGAAAAGAAAATCTAGCAAGTGCCTTTATATGGATGCCCTTCCAATAGCAAAGGGTGCATTTACGTATCTGAGTGTCCCAAAGTGACTTAAAATTATTATTAATGATGGCAATATAAAGTTTCAAACATTCATTACAATTGTTAAAAAGGTACATGTGCCCCATGTAGTGCCCCAGTCTGTGCACTTTTTATTTGTTCACCCAGTGTGTGTGTTTAAGAGACGTGGCGCCTTTTCTTTTCTTAGGATAAATCTGTTTAAAGTCTCTGTGGCTCTGGGACATTTTTAAACACCACTGAGCTTCTGGCCACGCTCCAGGAAGAATCTTAGCAGGTGATGGAGCGAGAAGAATAAACAAAAAGGGGCTCGAAAGTGCATTCAAGGCAGTTGGGGGGGATAATAAAGCAACACAAATGCTAAACTATTTCCTCACTCTCTTCATGCCCTCAGTGATCTCTGTTTTAATGTCATTAGGGTCATTTGTCTGGTAGTAATGTACTAGAAAGAATGTTTTAAAATGTTACAAATCGTAGGAAATCATGATTATTTCTACAAACTATTTTTTTTCTTTTAAGCTTAAACTGTTATACAGTTAAATTTGTATTTTAGTATACAGGGTGGGCCATTTATATGGATACAACTAAATAAAATGGGAATGGTTGGTGAAACTTTAGTTTTTTTAAACTTATTCACAAGAAAAACAATGGAATAAAACAATGTGCTTGCTTTTGATGTAACTTTATTCTTTCATGAGATATTTACAAGTTTCTGACCACTTATAAAATGTGTTTAAAGTGCTGGCCATTGTGTTGGATTGTCAATGCAACACTCTTCTCCCACTCTTCACACACTGATAGCAACACCGCAAATGAAATGCTAGCCAGAAATGCTAGCCAAGAAATGCTAGCCAGCCAGGCTGCCAGTATCTATAGTTTCAGGGGCTGCACATCTTTGTATCTTCACAGCATATGCAATTGCCTTCAGATGACCCCAAAGATAAAATTCAGATCGAGAGACCTTGGGGACCATTCAACAGGCCCACGACAACCAATCCACTTTCCAGGAAAGTGTTCGTATACGAATGCTCGGACCTGACACCCATAATGTGGTGGTACACCATCTTGCTGGAAAAACTCAGGGAACATGTCAGCTTCAGTGCAACAAGAGAGAAACAAATCATCAGGTAGCAATTTTACATATCCGGTGGTCTTGATGTTTCCATTGATGAAATATGGCCACACCATATACCACACCATACCATCAATTTTTGTGTTGCAACAGTCTTGGAGGGATCTATCTGGGTGGGTTAGTGTCAGATTAATAGTGGTGGTTTTGTTTGTTACCTTCACCATT
>JAOUQT010033645.1:0-11348 GCA_025769995.1 Xyliphius kryptos
TTGCTGTGTTTGTCAGCACAGTGTCCAGAGCATGGAGCAGATACCAGGAGACAGACCAGTACACCAGGAGACATGGAAGGGGAACATCCACCGCCTCATCAGGAGCATGTCCAGGTGTTGTAGGGATATTATACAGGCACGTGGAGGACACACACACTACTGAGACTTGAGGAATTTCCACTGAAGTTGGATCAGCCTGTCATTTGATTTTCCACTTTGATTCGGAGTATGATTCCAAATCCAGACCTCCATGGGAGAATCATTTTGTTCACATTTTGATCATTTTTATGTTTTTTTGTTCTCAACGCATTCAATGATCTACTAAACAAATATTTTTAACTGAAATATTCCATTCATTGAGATCTAGGATGTGTTATTCTAGTGTTCCCTTTATTTTTTTGGAGCAGTGTATATAAATAAATACGTGTGGGCGCGTGTGGTCACTCACTGTCTATTTACAGTTGCAGCTCAGGACATTTAGCTGTTAGTGTACATAACTCTCTCTGTTCCCTAATAAACAGAAGCGGCTCTCTTTGCACTTCTTGCCTTTTTGCTCTATCTTCATGGTTCCTGATAATGATTTATAATATTTTTATTTGAAGAAAACAAACATTGGGAGAACATGCAAAATTATTACATTTATCAAAAGTAGATACCCCATCCAAAGTGACTGAAAATAGCTAACCCACCCATAATTTCAAAGTAAAGGTTTATATCTATTTTAAAACAAGTTTGTGTGTGTGAAATGTATGTGTAGCGTGCATTAAGTGTGTGTAATGCCTGTGAGGCAGATTATTTCGGTGCTAAAAGTATTTGAAATTAGTCTAGAGCTCTTTCAATAGATTTTTATGAATATAAACGTTGGTCTTTGTAGCATTTTGAGGCCTGAGAACTAATGATATCTGATCTTTTGTGTGAGTACAGAAATGGAGGAAGTCTAAATTAAGGAAGTGAAATTCTATATGCTAATCTTCACTTTAAGTAAACTTTGTTTTAGTTCCTGAGTGGCAGTTCTTAGAAGACAGTACTTTAAACTGCCAGTCCAAACGTCTACTTGAGGAGGAACAGCTTCAACAGCAGCACACATGAAAAGTTTTATCAAAACCATTGGGTTTGGTGACTTACAGACTGCTGGCTGAACACCGGGACGAAATTAAATGCTCATCATAGACTGGAACGGCTGGTTAAGACCCGAACCTATATAAAAACATTTTATATAGGTTACATAACTCATATAAAAGATACATTTGGAAGATCCAAACACAAGGGGTCAAGAAGCATCACTTGCTAAAATGCAGAATACACAAAACGCTCAGTATTTAAATACTGAGTTCTTATTCTTTACAAAGTGTTTTTGTACCGTAGTGAGGTTAGATTTAGTTTTTCTTATTTTGAGCTTTATTACATCAAGTCTTTACTATTGTGATGATTTGCATGTTAATGTGTGTCACGCAGCCTCCAGATGTTTAAAGAAAATGTTTAAATAAAGTCAGATTTTATGATTAGCTGACTTTTTTGTCTAGAGAGAGACTTTTTTTTTTTTACTTTAAACTGCTTTATTTTAAACAAAATTACATTCCTATATGCAGTAAAAGAAAACTTTAAAAACAATCACAGAAATAAAGATCTACACCTGTTTAAGTAAATGCAGATAAACGTGAAGATAAAAAGAGAGAGAGCGAGAGCATGAGAGAGAGAGAGAGAGAGAGCGAGCGAGAGAGAGAGAGAGAGAGAGTGATAGAACAAAAGCCAGAGAAAACAAGAGATAGTCATAAAACAGTAAACAATGATAAGAGATGGAAGAGAAATTATATTATAAATTTTTTTTTGTTTGTGCCCTGAGATCAGGTGGCTATAGATTCTCCATAACTTTCGTTTCTGTCTGCATTTTGTCTCACATTCTTCTTGGATTTTTTTTTTTGCTTCATCACAATACAATAAAAATCTTATTGTTTTTAACCCACTTTTGTGATTTCCTTTTGTTGTTTCCTATCTTGCTTTCTCTTTCTGTCTCATTCTCTCCTTCTAATGCTCTCTCTATCTTACTCCCTCCGACAATGCATTGATGCAAATTTAAATACACGCATTGATAAATTATTTATATAAGGCCAGTAATATCTTATTTCATGTAACATTGTGGACTCCAACATATGTAGCAGTCATAGGCTTGTGGTTAAGAAACCCGCCTGTAACCTGAAGGTCCCTGGTTTGATTTCCAGTCCCACCAGTTACTATTGCTGAAGTTCAAGTAATTTATTTACATTGCGCTTTTTGGTAACAATTTATAAAAATGGTAATAATACATTATGAACACTGGATTTAAGTAAAGCTTTATAAAGAAATCATAATGATTTATAATACTTGTCATACACCTTTGTTAATGTCAATAGATGTACATAACCATGCTTATAAATTGTTAGAACAAGAATATGCCATTAGGCTTAATGGTAAGTGACATAATGCATTATAAATGATATTTTTTAACTGTTCATTAACTTTTTATAGAGACCAGTGACATAAAGCCTTATAACAAGTGCTTTTCCTGTAAATGACTTTCTAAGTGCTGTTAACTGTTTATAAACGCTCTTTACAGGCACATAGAAGTAGTGTTGTCATTAATGACCTCTTTGAAAGAGACTGCATACATAATAGTGCATAATGCCTCATAAAAGCATATAAATGCTCTTTACAGACTTTAAATAAAGTGTAATTATCTTGTTTTAAGTAAGAATGTCTGAACATTCAAAAAAATCTAAAGTTGAAATAATTTTAATTATAATCTCACTTTGGGTTATGAAGCCTTATGTCAAATTGTTATAATAATTTATGAATTTATGACTGATTATGAACATCTATGTACATGTTATAGTAAATGCTTATAACAAATACTTTATAAAAGCACTTATAATGCATTACGAATACTGGATTCATAGAAAGTGTTACCGTGCTTTTTAAAACAGTGTGTCTGTCACAAAGCAACTTTACAGAGTTCTAAGCCTGAACCCCCCAAAGCAACAGTGGCAAAGAAAAACTCCCTGTTATGATGTTATTTTTTTAGGAGGACCAAGGCTCAGTGGGGGACTCATCCTCCTAGAGTGGCTGGGCATCATCCCAGTGCAGGACCACCATGTACAGATTGTGTAGAGATCAGGTGTCCGTATTTAACAATAGTAAACATTATATAAACTATGTAAGTCCATCCCGACTCCATCCTCCAGGACTGCAATGTGTTCAGTCCAAAGTGCCCTTGGGCAAGGCACCCTAAGTACAGCACTTTTATTACCTTCACCTTCAATTTAAATCATTTAAACACAACTCTCAGAGACACTTTTAACAAAATGACATTTCTCCCTTTTATTCTCCTAATTTTATTTTAACATTGACATTTTTTTAAGTTACTGCCACCAAAGTCAATCACGAATTATGAGGAATCATTTGATATTTGATGGTGAGCGCATAAAAGCCATTCAGTTTATGTTTTAACTCACAGGTGATTTTTTAAAGTGCATGTCCCATGCAGAATTCCCTTTTAATAAGTTGGATTTAAATAGAATGTCACTTGAATGGTACAAAATGTGAGGCGGGCGCAGCCGTACTCTGTAATGTGTTTAAATCTGATTGGCTGAGCGGTTTGCCTGCTGCTGTGACATTGATAACACACACCTTAGACTGCTTCACATTCCTATCAAGGCTTTATCATTTTAAAATATTATTATAAAGATTAGGCGGCACGGTGGCTTAGTGGTTAGCACCACTAAGAATACCAATCTGGATGGAGTTTACATGTTCTCCCTGTGTCTGTGTGGGTTTCCTCCGGGTTCTCCAGTTTCCTCCCACATTGCAAAAACATTAAGGTAAATTGAATGCTCTAAATTGCCCTGTATAGTGTGTGTGTGTGTGTGCCCAGCGATGGATTGGCACCCTGTCCTGGGTGTATCTGCACAGCGCCCAAAACGTTCTCCCCTGGATGGGCATGGGGAACCCCTTCGCGACCCTCATAAAGGAATAAGTGGAAGATAATGAATGAATGATACGGAAGACCAGTTTATCGACAAATTTGCTTTCAGTAACATTTATGAATCAAACCATGTTTTGATGATATGTGTTTGTAACTGCATTCGAGGTTGTGCTTTATTGTGAATAAATCATAGATAGGATGTGTATTATGCTTCTCCATTATGCTTAGTGCCTCTTTCCTGTTTTGTATTCACAATAATGTTTAACCTCTCATACCTTATTGCTGAAAGAAGCACAACCCACTTTAACAAAATAATTAATGATCTTTGCTTTACCTGTCAGTGAATTTAACATTGTGCTGATTGGTGTTAATTGACAGGATACAGAAATGTCCGGTGTAAACAGACTGATTATTTAGAGGCCTACAGCTTAATTTGCATTCATAGATACACAAAGCTATTTCATTAGCATGAAATTAACAATTTACAGAATGAAAAAAAAATGTGTGATTAGTCAATAATGACTCTGCTTCTTTGGAATCTGCCAGGTTTTGAGAGAGTGTGGGTGCATGTGTGAGGTAAGGGAGTGCTTTGGCAGAGCCGATTGGAGAGATGGTTCAACAGAGGAATAGCATGTGATTTAGCAAGCTGCCCCAATAATGAACTCAATTACAAATCAGAATTGGGAATAATTAAACACTTAATACTTCCCTCTGGCTTTCACGCTTCTGCCCTTTACCATTGCGTGTGTGCGTGTGTGTATTACAATAGGCTATATTAAAAAAAAAAAGTCACACATCGGACAACTGAACATACTACAACAGGTCTAGAGAGGAAACACTGTTCCAATCAATTGGTAGGCTGTATAGTTAATTAATTATAAAGTAGTCTCCAAAAAATTTTAGGTTCTTTTTTAGAAACTTTCTCAGTCAGCAAATTTGTTGGACTTTTTACAAACACATTCCAAAAAACACGGTTTGTTAGCTTTTTATATATTATGGTCTACAGCAAAGGAGAAACCTGGACACAGGTTATCACCAACAAGATTGCACATAATTAGAACCACACTCCAGACAACAGCTACCTCAGCTTAACCTGGTTTAACCTGGACAATCGGGCAAGGACATGGCATAGAACACATTGCCCCATCCGAATGGTCAAAACCCCCATGACCCGATTATTTCGAAGCTTTCCGGTTGCTGTCTGCTTTTTGCAATTCTGAAACTGACTGTATATAACCATTTGCATGTTTACATCTGATTTTAATTTTTGATTCTCCAGTTTCCTCCCACAGTTCAAAAACACGGATTCCAGGTAAATTAAATGCTCTAAATCATTGCCCACACTGATTTGAGATCACACTGGCCTGAGACTTTGTCCAGTGGCCAGGTCATCGTGATCTACCAGGACATTTTTGTTTAATGTTTAAAAAATTTTACACTAATGTTGATATTATTAGAAACACAAGGCAATCCACTGAAAAAACACTATTATTCCGTTGATTTGCACTAAATGGTGTCAGCCAGGTGTAAGGAGTCTGGACAGTAGTTGCTGATGGCAATTCTCAAACAGGCTTTCAAATGATTATCAGTAAGGGTGGACCAACATCTGGACTTATTTTAATTTGGGAAATGGCTGATTCACATAAATAGTATGATTCAAAAAATGCTGTCAAATATGTGCCACATTTACTTTTTTGTAAGAAAATGTGCCACATACAGATTTTCTTTAAATCTATAAATATTTATATGCAACATATCAGAACTTGACTTATACATGAGTAATATTATAATTAATTGTAACCATAAATATAACTTACAAGCGATACTTGTAAGTTGATACTCTGGGTCCGTGGGCCATAATTTCGTTTTTGTAACATGCAACATGTTATGGAAATGACAATAAAGCCTCCTTGAATCCTTGAATAACTTCCAAAAAGTAACCACAAGCTGAAACACTAAGCTAACGGCATGGCATGTAACTTTATTCTGAAGTCATGAGACAAAATTAACCAATGAAATGTAACTGCCAGTAACGGTCATTGCAAAAATGATGAAAAAATACAAATCACCAGCAGGGTAAGAAAAGTTTCTACAGAACAGGACATGTGGATTGTTCCACAGCGATCTACCAACATGTTCGATCAACCGACAGGTCGCGATCAACATATTGGGCACGCCTGCTTGAAATTGCTCCATTATAATGTGTGTGGGAGTGTGTGCCCAGTGATAGATTGGCGCCCTGTCCTGAGTGTATCTCCCCAGCACCCGGGATGTTCTCCCCTGGATGGGCATGGGAAACCCCACCGTGGCCCTAGTAGAGAAATAAGCAGAAGATAATGGATGGATGTTGGACATGACCACACGGAATATAAAATGTTATTTTTTTATTATTTTATTGCAAGTTGCAATTATTTAAAATCATTACACTGCATCATAAAAGTTGTCCTTCACAGCATGAGCACAGATCAGTCTTCATGTGGTTTTGCAAAAATATACTTAGTGGTTCATAATACTTCATCTCATTTTCTTTACCATGAATAATGGGTTTTCTATGGCCATCCAGGGGAGAATATTTCAGGCTCTGGGAAGACACACCTAAGACAGGGCACACACACATATACTCTATAGGGGCAATTTAGATCAGCCAATTTACCTTGAATCTGTGTTTTTGACTGTGGGAGATGACCGGAGAATGCGGGGAAAATTTGCACAAACATGAGAACAGTGAAACTAGATATGGCGGTGAATGTGCTAACCACCGTGCCACCCTTAACTCCTACTGTTATTTAGTAATAAATGCACATTTCTAAGTGCTGTAAATAAGAAACTTAAAATAAAGGTATTGATGCAGTCAGTTATTTTTAAACTGAAGACAACAAAATGATGATGCTCTCCACCTGCCTCCATCCAGTACATTCACTACATTATCCTATAATTCTCCATAGTCTGACATCACGGTCACAAGTCCCACTTCAGCCAATCATGAACTGCCTTTCTATTGTTTGTCACCAGAATACTAATTGGTTACACCTGTTTGTCATTAGGCTCTGTGTATTTAAACCGGTTTGTTCTATCAGTTCCTCGTGAAGTATTGCCAGCTTTTTCCAGTTGCATAGTTAGCGTTCATTCTGTTTTGTTGTTTAGTCTACTCTTGTTTTTCACCTGCTGCTTGTTACTCATTTACGCTTTTGATTTTCCCCTTTTGTTTTGGTTGCATGGACTCTGATATAAATCTATCTCTATTTTAATATCTGCGTGCGTCTGGTTTAATCTACCACTGTGACAATAATGATAGATTTGTGCTTTTGTAGTTTTACTATAAATACAATTTGACATATATCCACATTTGTTTAAATAATAATAAATATAATAATTATAATAATAGGCAGCACGGTGGCTTAGTGGTTAGCACATTCACCCTTCAGCGCTGGGGATTCCCAGTTCAAATCCCAATCTGGGTGGAGTTTGCATGTTTTCCCCATATCTGCGTGGGTTTCCTCCGGGTTCTCCAGTTTCCTCACACAGTCCAAAAACATGAAGGTATATTTAATACTATATTTGATTGCCCTGTATAGTGTGTGTGTCTGTGGCTGTGTGAGTGAGTGTGTACCCAGCGATTGAGTGGCGCCCTGTGCCCAGCGCCCAAGACGTTCTCCCCTGGATGGCCATGGGGAAACCCACTGCGACCCTAATAACCCCATGTAAGGAGTCATTGAGTGCTCTGAATAATCTATAAACAAATCAAATGGATTATTATTATTATGAAGGAATTAGCGGAATATAATGAAGATAATGAATGAATGAATATTATTATTATTATTATTATTTATTAATTTTAAGACTATATATATTTAGTTATTTCAAATGCAGATAGTTTATGCTTAAGAAATAACCAAGAAATTTCCAAGACTGGGACAGAACTGGACCAGAGTAAAATCAATTTACCGGTGGATCAGTCAGACATGAGTGGAAACCTCAGCTCACCGACTGAAGTGTAATGAACTTGAATGTAAAGAGTTGGTGGAGAGAGAAATGCCTAAAGTTTAGTTTTAGATGAAATACTTTGTTGTTCTTTGGCCTTGTACTAGTTTTCCCTCTGTACCAAACACAGACACCTCTAGGGGAGAATCTAAAACAGATATACGGTTCCATAGAAAATGCACAAAGAACAAAAAATACAGGTATGTGTGGATGTGTGGATATGAAGCTCACACTGAGCAACCACACTCCTATATTAATTATATAATTAGACCAAATCAGGATTTCTCAGTGTGGGGATGATGGGACTGCAATCTGAATGTTGAGGGCTCAAATTCGAGGTCTATTTAGGTTGCCAATGTGGGTCCTTAAGTCCCTTAACCCTCATTGCCTCATTGTATAAAAACCCTGTGTTCTGACCCCACCCATGTCGGAATACTTGTAATTCGCTTTGGATAACAGCATCAGATAAATGACCAAATGTAAATGAAAAAAATAAGTTCACTGATATTTTATTAAGTTACTGCTACAGTTAGATGAAAAAGAAAGTCTGACTACTTTGACACAAATACTATGCGGATTTATATCAGCACATAATAAAGAACATCTGGTTCTTAGAAGGTGTAAGATTTACAGGAGTATCAGATAGATACCAACATGTGACAAATTACATCACATTATTATTGATTTTATCACAAGCTCAGAATGCAGAAGCGGTTTACTGGTGGTTACATCACTGACGGTGAACTATTTTCAGTGTTACTGAGGTGGTTATAATCTGCTGCAGCTAATCTACTCATATTACATCGATACACAAATACACACCACCAACAGAATATGACAGCGGTGCTAAGAATCACCTACCACTTAAATAACACCTGCTACACACTGTAAATACAACAATAAGGCATATCCTAATAATCACTGGTCGGTGACGTGAATAACACTGATTATAAAATGGGTACTTCCTGTCCTTAAATCTGATTGGCTAAGTCAGTTGTCCAGCTGTGACATTATTGACAATAACACACACCTATAAGTGCTTTACAATCATATTAATGTGTGATACACAATCCATTATTTTCCCAATATTCTCTAAAAAAAAATGTGTTCTGTAATTTGACCACCAGATTATTTTATTGTTAGAGAAACAGAAAACCTGTTACTCAGTGATCAGCGTTCATTTTTGAAACCGGACTAGATGACGTTGCAGAAGACCAGTTTATTAACGATTTTGCTCTCAAATGTGTTTATGAATCAAACCTCGTCTATGTAACCATTTTAAAAAAGCAATAAGACACTCGAGGTTGTACATTATTGTAAATAAATCATGGGAAAGAGGTGACCTCTTTCCCATATTTATTTACAATAATGCATTCTCTTGTATGCTTAATTGCTTAATTATATTATTACGTCATGCATACTCGCCCAGTCGTCCATTAACGAATCAGATGCATGACAAATGGATTCGCAAAGACTTGAATGAGTTTGACAAGAACCAAGAAGATGACTGGATCACAGCCTCTACAAAACTGGAGGATGTGGATGACTGGGTGAGTGTGCGTGGAACATATGGATGCACTATGGGAAGGCGGCAAGCTGGAGAAGGCAGTGTGATGATTCGGGTTCTGCTGGGAAACTATTAGTCATGACCGTCAAGACAAGTACATGTTACCTTCGATTTGGCCCTATAAAATGCCCTTATATAATCTTGGTTGCAGAACAATTAATCCATTTTAATAAAAATATTAACAATGTTTCCTGATGGCTTCTTCCAGCAGAATAATGCTCCCAGCCACAAAGGTCATGTTTAAAGTGTTGACTTGCACATTTGTACAGCACACGTTTATGGGTCTGATTGAGTCCATGTCTAAACAATCCAGGGCTGTTTTGGCAGCAAATTATGACAAACACAAAATTAGGAAGATGGCTGTAACATTTCTCCTGAATTTATACAAGTAAATGAATGAAATAAAATGTAAAATGAAAAATGCAAGGAATTTTTCTTTAAATTAACCAGTCATTGTATATTGGTATTAGCACCCATCAGTAAAAATGGGTGTGAATATATCAGCCAATATATCAAATAAGAGAAGGAATCATATGCACTGCAAAATATTCAGCATAACTTCCGAAATAAACGTTGACAGATAATCTTTTCAGTATCATTGGTAATCGACTAACATGAACTGAATAATGAGCTGGTGGGCGTAAGACAGATGGAAGAGAAAGTAAAACCGTGAAAGTAGAAACCGTACATTTCCAAATTGGTTTCCATAAATTGACATTTACAGCTTTAGATCTAGGTTTGTAAAGACCGTTGTAAGTTGTCAGTCCTATAGTCTATATATTGTGTATAAGTATTTGACCCCCTATTTATTTTGAAAGCTTATACTCTCTCAATAATTTAAACAGTTTATGATTTAAACGGTAGCTTCATTTTAAGTGTGAGATATAACAGAAAAATAAAATCTAGAAAATTAAATGAATTTAAATAAGAAAATAATTCACATTTCATTAAGGGAAATGAGTATTTGATCCCCTAAAAACAACGACTAATGTTGGCTCCCACAAACCGCCGACACTCCTAAATCTTAGTAAAGTCGTATCTGCATGAGAAACACCTGTCCCAAATTGTCACATATATAAAACCCCACCTGCCAACAGACTCAGTGACAACATCTCCACCATGAGCAAGACTAAAGAGCTGTCTAAATATGTCTAAATATGGACAAAATTGTTGACCTACACAAAGCTGGAATGGGCTACAAAGCCATAATTAAGAAGCTGGATGACAAGGTGACAACTGTTGGTGCAATTATTTGGAAGTGGAATATTTACACCATTACTGTCAGTTGACCTCGGCCTGGAGCTCCATGCAAGACATCGCCCCGTGGAGTCTCACTGATCATGAGAAAGGAAATATTATTAGCCAAGAACTACACGGGAGAAGCTGGTTAATAATCTTAAGGCAGCTGGGACGACAGTTTCCAAAAAAAACATTGGTAATACACTAAGAATAATACACTAATTAGTTAGCTTTTGAATTCCAAAAACAATTTTGGTTTAGTTTTGATCATTTAGTAAATATTTAGCCCCGATATAATAGGAAAGCAGGGTCAGAGATAACTATACACTGCTCAAAAAAAGGAACACTTAAAAAACGCAATGTAACTCCCAATCAACGCTACTTCTGTGAAACCAACCTGTCCAGTTAGTGTGCAACACTGATTGTGAATCAGCTTCACTTGCTGTTGTGCAAATGGAACAGACAACAGGTAGGAATTAGAGGCACTTAGCAAGACCCCCTTATAAAGGAGTGCTTCTGCAGGTGGAGCTTATTCAGGATGGCACATCAATGCCAGCTGTGCCAGCAAGAAGGTTTGCTGTGTTGGTCAGCACAGTGTCCAGA
>JAOUQT010033690.1:0-11347 GCA_025769995.1 Xyliphius kryptos
CCAGCAGCTGAGTAGCCTGTTCTGTTAGGAAAGGTCTGATTTTCCTGATGTTCTACAGAATTAATCTGCAGGAACGGGCAGTTTTAGTGACCTGATCTGAAAGTTTAAGATGATTTTCAATTGAGAAATCGGATCGGATTACGGACCGAGTCAGTTGGAGAGATTGTGGAGCCATCAGTTTGGAGGTTCAGGTCATGATGAATTGTGGGTTTAGCTGGGATTATAAGTAACTCAGTCTTTGCCAGACTTTAATTTAAGATGACGGGCCTTCATCCAAACAGATCTGTCGGTGAGGCAGGCTGATATCCGATCAGAGATAGAGGGGTTGTCAGGGGAAAAAGCCAAATGGAGCTGAGTGTCATCAGCATAGCAATGGTAAGAAAAACCATGTACCTTAATTACTGTGCTTAGTGGTGACATGTATAGTGAAAAGAGAAGGGGCTAAGTACTGAGCCCTGTGGGACTCCAGGAACTACCAGACGCCTAGATTAAAAAGAGTGGAAAGTAGAATCTGATGATCTACCATATCGTTACCGTGCCGTTTTAACAGTGTTTACTATCAACACATGACTGACCAATAAAAGTGTTAGCAGGGAAACCCTAAAGAATAAAGTCAAGAAATAAAAAAGTGAGCGCAGAGTGTTGAAAAAAAAGCGAAGAGAATTTACTGATCTATTAGGTAATGTATGAATTTCTGTTTAAATGAAGTTAAGATAAGCCTACAATGGAAAGATTTACGTCATCGCAGCAAAGGGACCGTAATTAAGAAATTTCTGTGTGTGTGTGTAATATATATATATATATATATAGATATATATATATATATAGATAGATAGATAGATAGATAGATAGATAGCCTTAATTTAATCAATAAGGCATCACAATGCCTTAAAATAGCGATAGAGAGCCCTGTACACAGCGCCCAGGGAGCAATTTTGGTTAGGTGCCTTGCTCAAGGGCACTTTAAGGGCACTACTTGGTGGGAAATCGAATCGAGGAGCTTCAGGTCACGAGGCTGGTTCCTAACCACTAACCCCCTGCCACCATCAAGGCGGAAGGCCACAGCACACCCACCTCTCAGTGCCCCAATATAGTCTGTGTGTGTGAGGGTCCCCAGGGATAGATTGGCGCCCTCTCCTGGGTGTATCTGCCCAGCGTCCCAAAACATTTACATTACATTTGGTCATATAGCTGACCCGTTTATCCAAAGCCACTTACAAATATCCAATTTTAATTGGGGTTTGAACACAGGGTTGATACAGCCCCCTGGAGCAATGAGGGTTAAGGGTCTTGCCTAATGACCCACGTTGGTAACTTCAGTGGATCTGTGATTTGAACCCAGAACCTTCAGATTGTCCAACGCCCTAACCAATGACCTACCAACACCTCCCCCTGCGAAGCTGATTTGCAGCGTGATTTGCAGTTTCATATAAAATTATAGTTGGCAATCATACCGTTAGTATAGTTACAGAATCTCATCAAATCGTTTGCCAGTGTTCTGAGTAGCCCCACTCCGTGACCTGAACTGATGAGTGTGTGGGAGCTTTCCATCATATGAATGGAGTGTTGAAGGAGGGCATCTGTGAGATAGCTGAACCTGTGTTTATAGGAGAGATTTCTCAGAAAAGATGTAACGGTGTGTTAAAGAAGAAACAGAGCAATTTTCCCAGCGTGTCATGCTGTGGGATTGGGAGCCTGACTGTAATTACACCCCCACCACCACCCTGCTGTCTCTGGAGGTGTCGACTCGAGTTCATTTCTAAATAAAGCTGCTTGTGTCCCTGATGACATTCTGAGCATGATTACAGCGAACTGTTTCCACTGTAGGATTATTGAGTCCTGACTGAAACCCAGCAAATTCCTGACGGATCATTTAAACGCTTTTTAACTGAGGACTCGATATAAACACTCTACACTCGACCTCCTTTAACACCCTGCACAGTAGAACCACCATTTATTTAGATCATGCTTTTCAAAAGGGTTTTCGTGAAAGTGCATACTGAAAATGATAAAAGTCATCAGTTATGAAATATTAATGTTTAGTTTAAAATAAAGATGACCGATGATTATTTCTCTAGCATGTAGTTGAACCCAGTTTAAATGATGTAGTTAAAAATGAAAAAATATTAAACGTTGAATAATTATTAATTAGAACGGCATGGTGGTGTAGTGGTTAGCAAGTCTGCCCTTCAGCGCTGGAGATCCAGGTTGGAATCCGATCTGGGTGAAGTTTCCATGTGTTAATGTGGGTTCTTCAGTTTCCTCCCACAGTCCAAAAACATGGAAGGTGAATTGACTGCTCTAAGTTGCCCATATTTTAATTGCCATTGTTTGTAGTGTGTGTCTTTGTGTCTGTGCGAATAAGTGTGTGCCAAGGGATGGATTGGCGCACTGACCTGTATGTAACTGCCCAGCACCCGAAACATGCTAAACCGTACCCTAGTAGAGGATTAAGCAAATATAATAAATAAATCATTTGTAAATGACCTTTAAACATGTTCTTCGTTCATTACTGATTGTGTTTTACTTGTGACTGGTTGATGCTACTGCACTAAAGAGTTCTGCGCATTGCTGCAGGTAAAGTGTATTATTGTTCCATAATTATTATCAAGCCCCAAAGAAAGACACTGGAATGAAATATTAAGACTCTTAAATATGACATTTAGAAAATGGAATATAATCACTTGTGCACATTTGTAAAGATAGCAGTACGTTGTGCAAAAACGGTTCTCTCTGTGTCCAAATGGGTTTTCTCTGGGCTTTCCGGTTTCCTCCAGTGGTCCAAAAACATGGATTTAAGGTTAATTGGCTTTGTTAAATTACCCCTATCTAAATTGCATCAATATATAGTTTGTATGCCAATACATATAGCCATTACTATATATATAGATGGCTTGGCACCTGTCCAGTGCCCAAAACGTTCTCCCCTAAAAGGGCATGGGGAAATCCCCATGACCCCAGTAAAGGGTTAAGCGGAGATAATGAGATGAAATAAAATTGTAATGATTACTACAGGCGGCACGGTGACTTAGTGGTTAGCACATTCGCCTCTCAGCGCAGGGGATTCCCGGTTTAACTCCCTATCTGGTTGGAGTTTGCATGTTCTCCCCATGTCTGCGTGGGTTTCCTCCGGGTTCTCCGGTTTCCTTCCAACATTCCAAAAACATGAAGGCAAATTGAATGCTCTAAATTGCCCTGTATAGTGTGTGTATGTTTGTGTGACTGTGTGATTGAGTGTGTACCCAGCGATGGATTGGCACCCTTTCCTGAGTGTATCTCCCCTGGATGGGCATGGAGGACCCTCCCCCCTTACCCCGACACTAACAAAGGAATAAGCAGAAGATAATGAATGAATAAACTTACAAATATCTCAACTCTATGATCAGAACACAGGGTTGATACAGCACCCTGGAGCAGTGAGGGTTTAGGGTCTTGCTCGAGGACCCACATTGGTAACTTCAGTGGACCTGGGTTTTGAAGCCACAACCCCAGATTAAAAATCCAACAACTGAGCTACCACTCCCAGTCCCACTGTCCAATCAGGAGGTCTTAAACCTGTCCGTTAATCCTATTTAAATGCAAGTAACATAGTAAGCGTTGCATGAAGCAAAAGACTAATTTGTTAGAAATCAAAACGTTGGATCTAAAACTTTATTGTATGTTTTTCTTTATTTATTTTGAGGGTTTTCTGAAACTACATCTTTATCACAGCACGTATTACCACGAACGCGCCGCCTGTGGTCGCCTCCGATTGGTTAGAACGGAGCCCTACGTCAAGGCGTAACGTTGACAAACAATGGACAGGAAGAGAGCCACGTTGACTGTGTTGCCTTGCTGGGAGTGAGTGGGTTGTTTACTCCTGCAAAATCACGTTCTTCTGCAACACGAGGCTCTGTTAAAAAATCATGTCGTCACCGCCGAAGGAGAAATCCGAAACAAGAGCTGGCCATCTTCCTGCGGGTATGAATTTACTGCAAATTTAAACAACATATATAATCTATGAAGCTAACTCAGTTAGCCTGCTCGCTAACGGTATACATATCCTGGTGCTATTTAAGTTGCATTTATTGTTTATTTATCAAACACGTAGAATTAATTATGTACTGTTATAGCATACTTAATTAGTAGTTAACTTGTGGACGCGTTAAGGCTTTATTTACGTGAACTGATTGTGTTTCTGCTGATCGAAATACAGAATTTGTGGCTGCAGATACTGGGTCATGGTATAAAGTACACAGATAACACATCGCATACGTGGCCTTACTTCAGGAGCCGCATGACTGTAACCATTAGATTACACCTCTGTGATTCTTTCTGAGCAGTGATTTTTCTATTTTTGTGAACTGATTTTTGCATGCACGTTTGTGATCCCAGGCAATCAGAGTTTCCAGAGGACAGTGGTTTAGTCTGTGTTAATCTCAATTATTCTAACAAAATATTTTTTGCTGTTACATATTTAAGGAACACTTCCCGTTTGTAGGCTATAAATGACTGTGTTTCAGTCAATTTGTTCCTGAAAAATTCGCTGCAACACTAACGTTCCCATTTGATTTTACAATAAAATGTGGCTCATGTGGGTGTGGTAGCTCAGTGGTTAGGGTGTTGGGCTATCAAACTAAAGGTTGTGGGTTAAAATCCCAGTTCCACTGAAGTTACCACTTTAGCCCTTAACTTTCATTGTGCCAGGATGCTGTATCAACCCTGTGTTCTGACTAAGTCGCTTTGGGTAATAGCGTCTGCAAAAGGACTAAGTGTAAAGTAAATTTATGTAGACGATCTAACCATGCATTTGCTTTGCCTTATCAAAGATTCTGATTCTCATGTTGGTGTATTCTTGGTCGCACACTAAAAATATAATAACTAGATTGTCATTTGATGAGCCCTTAGTTTGAAATAAAGTCCTGGGTCAAAAACCATTCACGTTCACAGTCAGTGGACTGGACTGACTTGTGAGAGTGCACTGCTGATTTCATGAAATTTACTTTATATAAACCACAGTTTTCTGAAGTACTCATCACGTGATCGGTGTGTGGGGAAAACGGGGGAATATTTAAGTGACAATATGAAGTTTTTAGTGTTAGGCTGCTTTGGTGCTACACTTGAATGGTTCTGCTTGTATCTAACAAGAACCTTTCAAGTGACTTGAGACGGGGATGTTTTTAACCCTCACTAAGTAGTCACTGGAGTACCGCAGGTCTCAGTACTCAGACCCCTCCTCTTGTCGTTATACACAACATCACTGAGCAACGTCATTAATACACATGGTTTCTCTTTCTATTGATATGCTGATGACACTAATTTGGCTTTTGCCCTGACGTCCCCTCCATCTCGAAGCGGATATCAGCCTGCCGACAAATCTGTTTGGATAAAGGCCCGTCATCTCAATATAAATCTGCCAGAAACTGAGCTACTTATAAGCCCTGCTAAACCCTCAATTTATCATGACCGGATCCTCTAAATTGATGGCTCCACAATCTCTCTATTTGACTCTGTCCGTCATCTTGGTTTCTCAGTTGACAATCATCTTAAACTTGTAGATTAGGTTACAAATCAGACACTTGCTATGAAAAAAATGAGAAAAAAAACGAGTTAGTTTGAGTAATGCGCAGGGTTGATTGTACAGTGTTGCTGGCTTTTCCTAAACTACAAAATAGTGGTGTTATCTCATTTGTCACTTCGCTTTCTGCTAAATGACGAATTGTAAATGTAAAGTAAATTGTATATACAGAAATTTGGTAATTTATGTAAAAGTGTATAAAGACCAATTGAATTTGAAGTTGTTATACTCTCTCTCAAATATGGTGATTTATGATTTTAAAACTTGACCATTGGGTTGCAATCTGCCACCATCTGCTTTCCTAAAGCTCTTGTGAATCTGCATTACATTTTACAAAAATCACATTATGGCACTATTGTGCTGTTTTTAATACTTAAAGAACATTTACCTGTGGACAATTTTAAAAACAGTTTTTAAACCACTTTTACTAACGATTGATTAGACAATCAGTCGAGTTTTAAGGTTTGTGGTTGCCACAGACTGCAAGATAGTTATTGATTTGTGTAAAAACAATTACAGTTTTATTTTTTATCAAACACTTTGATTTGGCTATATATGAATAGTATCTGTTGTGCATACTTTATTACACAATTTTCTATCTTTTGTAGATTTGCGATTAGATATGAATGGGTACGAATAGTTTTAAAAGAAAACAGTGATGTATATTAAAAATAAGTTGCATGAGATTGCATTTTATTGGCATATTTCTTCTTTTTCTTTGAAGTTCATATTTGATTAAATAAAGATTTTTGCTAAAGTGATGCATTTTAGTGTGCAATACAAACGTTTTTTGACGACCTTGTTTTAATAACATTATTGATTTGTTGCAAGGCTGTTGGCAGTTACAGCTTACAGCTTTACATCATTTATGCTATGTTGTTTTATAGCGTTTAAATAAATTGTTTTGTCAGACTATAGCAGCATTTTCACATTTTACTTTTTTTTCCATCTGTGACTGATGTATGATCTTTACTGTTGCAAATAAGCATCATATTATAGAAGGATGTCTGATATGTTTAGGATCATAGAAAGTGTAATGAATATAAACACCGCATATAGCTCAGGTTTTAAAACATTAACCAGTGTTAAGGTAAAGAAAAAATGTATATATTTATGTATTTCTTCTAAAAAACTTTGAAATTGTTATATTTAGTCAAATAAGTAGAATTCGTTAAAGATAGGAAATGTCACTGTGGTTAGTGGCCAAGTCATATTGAAAATAGGGTTATGAAAGTTCATGTGGTTTGTGGTCACTGTGTGTTTGCTTTGCCTCAAACCACTAAAATGTGGTCAGGTTGTTTTTACAGGTTGCTTATACAGAAACTTGGTGCCTTCCATTAAAATAACATTTACATTACTGACACCTTTTGATGAATATTGATTTAAAGTGAAAAATATTTTTCACTCTAAAAATGGGTCAAAGGGATAATTATAAAATACTGTAATTAAAAATAAGGTTTATGCTTATTTAAAACTTCTTCCGCAACATAATTTAATCCATTTTTTAACCTTGCTTGCTAAAAAATGATATACTTGCTTAGATCTCATCAGGAACTGGCTTCATTTGCATTTATGGTTCACATATGCTCATGTTTGTACATTTCTTTGCTGGTAAGCTGGAACAGTTTGGTTTGGAGCCTTTTTATTTGCTCGCAGGAATGTTGCTCCATCATCTGTGTTCAGTCGAGGTAGGATGCAGTATGATGCAAAGATGATTCACCTTGGTGGCCAGTTACAGACATCATTTTCTTTGTTTAGACTATTTTTTAAAATAACTTGGCACATTGATATGAATGTATGACGGTCAGAGGTGTGCATTATTGTCAATAATGTCATGCCTGGACAATCAGATTTAGGGACCGGAACTACCCATTTTTAAATTAAGTTTAACTAATTAAAAATTTTCCTCTGTTGAATCAGTAAAAGCTGGCGGAATGAGGATCGTCCAGAAGCATCAGTCTGCTGGTGACTCTGCATCCGACCGAAAGGAAGACAAGGACAGTAAAGAGTTTGAAAGCTGCAGGTAAGCCAAAAATTCTTCCACCCCAAGTGTACACAGCAAGGTGGAATTCACTAAACCCACCACAGTGCATTTATACATTCTCAGCTTTAAAACCAGGAATTTCATCACACACCCTTAAATTCAGTTTTATTTGTTGAATCTGCATCAGTGCATTTGTGTCTTTGCACCAAGAGTATGCACCAAATAGCAGGAGGTTGATACAGACATGAAACCTTTTTTATCCTCATGCTATACAAATTATTGAAAATAATTAGGATGACCTAATTCAATTTTGATGGTCAAATGGTCAAAGGTTGCAGTGACTTTATTGTCACCTCGGATGTTGAGGGCATGGTGTCTTGATGTTTTTTTTCCTTCACATTTGGCACAATCATTTATATATCAATTCTTAAAATTTTCAGACATGCAGTTTGTGCATGTGCACATTTTACTACATGTTGTTCTTGGCAGTAAACGTTTCACTGTCAGTTAGACGTAATAATATGAAAAGAGTGAAAAGAAACTGCAAAAATGTCAATTTGTGTAGGTAAAGGCAAAAACAGTGTTAAATGTATTGGACTTTTAGGCTCTCAGACAAACACTGTGTATGTACATATACACATACACACACACTTCTTAAAATTTAAAGTAACAAAGTTTTTTTTTAATTTAAATATTTAATTTTTTGAGTAGTGCTTTCCATAATTCTATTTTAAAACTATTTATGTATACTAACTTTACCTCTTCACTACGCGATGTATGGTCTTAAACACATTTTGAGAAATTAAGGTTTGAAAGTCACAGCTGTTAACTGAAGGCCACTTTCAGGTGATAAATTTGACTGAGAAAAGGCTAAGCTGTGCAAAGCTGTCATGTAAACATATGTACTTTAAAGGATCTGAAGTATATTCTGGTTGGTTTAACAGTTTTTGATCCCTAAACAATCCCACATTTATTTCTTCATAATTTAAATGAATTAATTTTTAAATAATAAAAAAGCACTAAATGGGAAGGTTTGTCCAAATTTGTGACTGGTACTATACTTAAAGAAAAGAAACTATATATATATCATAAATATTTGGTAGTTTCACCCTTTATTTCATAAGAACGTTACAGACTTTAACAGATTTTGTGAGTGTGGTGGGAGGTGCAAAACAATATTATAGCCTGGACAAAAATAATGGAGAAAAAATATTTAATATGTTCCCTTAAAAGTTGTACGGATTATGGATGCTTAGAAAATCATTAAAACGTATTTTATGTATATGGTGTCTGTAACAAGGTTCCCTAGCCGTGGGGGTGTGATAGGGATGCAGACGACCCAGTTGCACGTTTAAACACTTTATTTTTATTTTTTGATCGTTTGAGCTCGCGCGTGCCTCTCAAGTCCCGCCGGCTCTTCTCTCTCCTCCCTCACTTCCGGATCCCTTTCACTGTAACTCAGAGAGCAATTAGTCATTACTTCATCCTCAGACAGGTGCAACCGTTCACCGGGCCCGCCTCCCGAACCCGGCTCCCGTCTACCGACCACGCCCATCACGCCCTCGCGCCACATATACCAATTTCATGTTGGGGCGAGAACACAGTGTTTACCACACAGCACCCCTGGTGGTGAGTAATGAGGATTTGGAGCCGTGCTCAAGGGCTCACATGGACAAGGGTGGTGGATTTGAAATTTGAACCTCCAATCATCAGAATGCTGGCCCATCACTCTAACCACAGAGCTCATGCCCACCCACCAGCTACTACCTGTAGAGAGTTTGAGTGAAATAATTAAACAAGTAACAGCATCTCATAAAAACAAAGTGTATTGAACTTTTATTCCATTACGAATCTGATCTGATGAATCAAACCTGAATTAAATAAGTCTCTGTGTTAATATTTTGAAAGGACTTTGTATAAAAATGTCATTTACACGGTAAAAAGTGTGATGACTTAAAATGCTGTGAAAAATGACGTTTGACTGTCTCAAGCTTCAGGGTTTATCAATTTAGGGCCTGAAATTAATGTGGATGATTTAGGAAAATGAACCTCGGCACTCTGTTCATTATAACTGTGTGTGTGTGTGTGTGTGTGTGTGTGTGTGTGTGTGTGTGTGTTCAGGTGCATTCTGACCTTTAGTGGTCATTTTCTTTGTTTGCATGTCATTGCAGATTATTTCAGTTGAGTAGTGTTACCTTACCACAGGCTAATGATAACCCACAAACCCACATGCACACAACAGCCCTGTACAAAACAATCTGAACCAACTAACATGCTTACTATTCATTCATTCATTCTCTTCCGCTTATTCCTTTATGAGGGTCCTGGGGGGGGGGGGGTTCCCCATGCCCATCCAGGGGAGAACGTCTCGGGCACTGAGCAGATACATCTGGGACAGGGCGGCAATCCATCGCTGGGTACACACTCACACAGTCACATACATACACACACTATATAGGACAATTTAGAGCATTCAATTTACCTTCATGTTTTTGGAATGTGGGAGGAAACCGGAGAACCCGGAGGAAACCCACAGAGACAAGGGGAGAACATGCAAACTTCACCCAGATAGGGATTCGAACCGGGAATGCCCAGGGCTGAGAGGCGAATGTGCTAACCACTAAGCCACCGTGCCGCCAACATGCTTACTATTTCTATTTTATTTGAATGGGGGTTAAATCTGAATCTGTAACTTATCACACTTATCAAAAAACTTATTGTCGCAAGGTGGAAAGTATGAGGACCGAAGACAGGAGTGCAACACACCAAATTAGCTTTATTTAGTGACCCAACACGACCACATACAGAATGCAGAGCTTTTACAGTTCTTGCGGTAGCCGTGCTGAGTCCTCCATCCCACCAGCTTCGTGGTCGGGCTCTCGCCCCACGGCGTGTGATCGACCAGCTTATAAGGCGGGACACAGTCATTAGGCTTTGCCACTCCCCCAGCGCCACCGCGTCACACGTATCAAACTTTTTGGTTTATCAATATATACACATGCAAAGTATACAAACACACCAAAGACTCTAGAGAATGATCTCATCACGCTCGCACAAAACCACACTGACCGAAGAGGCCTTGCTCTTCAAACCATGCAAATTGCCACCAGTGAAAAGAAAACATGATGCTCGACTGCCTGAAACTCAACACCACACAACAGCTACACCACTCATTGGAATTTAAATATTACACTTTTAACAAATATAAAAATTTTTCATTCATGTATTTTCTCTCGCCTTAATCCGCTACTAGGGTCGCAATGGGGTTCCCCATGCCCATCCAGAGAGAACGTCTTGGTCGCTGGGCAGATACACCCAGAACAGGGCGCCAATCCATCGCTGGGCACATTTACTCACACAGCCACATACACTATAAGGGGCAATTTAGAGCATTCAATTTACCTTGAATCCATGTGTTTGGACTGTGGGAGGAAACTGGAGAACCCGGAGGAAACGGACACGGGGAGAACATGAAAACCACCAAGATTGAGATTCAAACTGGTAATCCCCAGCGCTGTGAGGCAAACATGCTAAACACTAAATCACCGCGCCGCCCCAAACATAAAGCTTTATAATAAAATACTTTTCACGTTATATTAACACACAATGCCTGCCAAAAAAAAAGTAACCACCGCTGATCTTTATTTCTGATGGTACAGACATAATTAAAGATGACAATGACCGCATTCATCAGGCTCAAATTGTGACAGAGTGGTTTAGGGAGAATGGTATGGCGTCAAAACGGGTCCAAAAGTTTTGTGAACTCAAAAAAAAAATTCGTAAGCAATTTTCTTCGTTTCAGATTT
>JAOUQT010033700.1:0-11347 GCA_025769995.1 Xyliphius kryptos
TTTAACATTTTAGAGCACATTTAAAACGAGACACGATTGTGGGGGGGGGGGAAGGGGGTCACATGTATGTGTAAGCGCATGTATAAATGCTGTAATAAAAGTGAACATCCTTAATTTCTCATACCTACAGAGTGTTCCACAGTGATCTACCAACGTACTGTGTGATCGACTGGTTAATGGCAACTCCGCCTGTCACAATCGCGTCTTGTTTAAAATGTGCTCTAAAATGTTAAACATGCCAATGTGATGTCAGTTATGTTCATATTTCGCTTTAAAATTTCAAATCCAGCTCCACCCCATTGTCTTTATTGTTTTTACAATGTCTTTTTGCATATGGACAGTAGTCAGTAAGTGAAAATAATATTTATTCTAATCAACCTTTAGTAAACTCATGTTTCACTTTTTACTCCTTTCCTGGGTCAACATGAGGTGTATTTAAAAAAATGGGTAGTGGTTTTTCATTTTAGAGGAAGTACTTTAATCGTCACGACTTGATGTCAACAAGCCGTAATCTACGCGTCGGCTCCAAGGTAAATATAAACCAGCCGTGTTTATCTACGTACCAAAAGTCACATTTAATTACACATACAAAGACTAAACCTTTCACCAACAGTCTCAAACTTCACTTTCACTCAGGCGAATGCACAATAAAACAAACATTATAACCATCTGAAGTCAAGTCTTTGGTGCAGTCTAAAATGTGGCGTCTTATTAAATGTGAATTTATGTACATCATGAGTTTTGGGGTCCTTTATAAGAACATAAACTAATTTAACTTTAGTCACAGAGGGATGTTACTGTCCCACTGAGATTAGAGGACTAGGTGGAAAACGCGTAACATTAACCTACTACATTCTAAATATCATGTAAAGTAGTTTAATATTACTACTCCACTCTGCTGCTCCCTTTCCCTTCTGCAGACATATTTTTTCCATCAGCACAAATTCTCACATTTCCACAGGTTCTATAAAAAAATAGGGTTTGGAAGTTGGTAGTGCTGGATCTTAAACCCTTTAAATAAAAAGAGAACCGACAAATTCACACTGATATCTTTCAGCAGAAATCCTTGTCCAGAGTGACTTAATTACAATTCAAACAACTTTGGTTCAAGGGCCTCTCTAAAGGGCTTGAACTGTCTGGCTGCCTGTCCAGAGTGTGATTGGCTACAGCTCTTTTTTGGGGGGGGGGGGGGTTGCATTTACCTCAGAAGGCCCAATTTGGGACTAGGAATGAATTTACATCTTAAAAGGTAAAAAGGTTTAATG
Source organism: Xyliphius kryptos (assembly GCA_025769995.1). NCBI lineage: Eukaryota > Metazoa > Chordata > Actinopteri > Siluriformes > Aspredinidae > Xyliphius > Xyliphius kryptos. Next base: position 1,266 of record JAOUQT010033700.1, read on the forward strand.
CTCACAGGTTAAATAAAAAATCTGATACTCATACTACGGAAATACAGTGTTTTGTTTTCCATATTAATAAATAATTATTGTTCCTAATCGAACCTTCAATGCAATTTGCAGCACTAATCATGGGGAGTCGTCGGTGAGTCACGTTATATTTGTCTATCCTAACCAGTGTAATAACCTTTAGAATTACATGGTTATCACAACAGATAATAAATAATAGGATAATAATTCATATGCATGTGCCGTAAAACACCCCACAAAAAGGTTCTGGTCCTTAAATCTGATTGGTTGAGCAGCTGATCAATCCGTGACATTATTGACAATAATACACAGTTGCTCTTGGCATTCTCTCAATGAGTTAAAAAAGAAATAGTAACCCGAAATTGTTTTCGGGTGCCTATAAGAGTTAACTAGTATAATTAATTAGAAAATATTTATATATTGAAGAAACTATAATGTGAAACGCTTTCAGTTATTTCACCTTTTTTTTAGTTAAGTACATAACTCCTCATGTGTTCATTCATAGTCTTAATGCTTTCGGTAAGAATCTACAATGTAAATAGTCGTGAAAATACAGAAAATGCATTGAACTAGAAGGTGTGTCCAAACTTTTAGCGTGTACCGTCTTTTGCACATAAAAATAAAAAATGTCTATAAATATGATAAGCATCGTGATAAGAGTGATAATTTTCGCTTGGTAATTTTATAAGTAACGGACCTCCGTTTTAATTCATAAAATACAGATTTATATGAACAGCAAGCCAATTCCTGATGAGCACTGAACCGGCTGACAATGTTCTATTGTAAACAGAGCTACATAAATAAATGAACTCGAACTTAAAAAAAAAAATAATTGGCTATAAATTGTTTTCGGTAATTTGGACACTAGATGGCAGTATTTCATGGTTCGAAAAAACAGAATCCTGTTACTCAGTGTTTAATGTTTATTTAAAAAAAAAAACAGAATAGATTTTGTCTCGTCTCAGATTATTAACAATTTTGCTTTTAATAAATGCATTTATGAATCAAAGCTTGCTTTTATTATTATAGAGTGTTTGTAAGTGTTTTATATATCGTCAATAGCTGCGCACGTTCTGAATTACATTGCATGATTAAAACAGGAAGAATGTTCATACAAATCTGTATTTCCTATAAAACAATTAGTTAACAAGCTTTATAACTTGCATCATTTCATTAATTACCCCGACTGGATCACTACTTTTCAAGGTCAGCAAAACAAAAGTAGAAGCTTTCACTTGACTGCCTCAAAAGAGAGCAAGTGTGGCTTTAGCACCGACGTCCTCCACCAGGTGTAAACAGGCCAATCAGTCCTGAATGGGCCCACGAATAAAGGGGCAGCTAACCAAACAACCCCCCACTTCACCATATGCTGCAAGAGTGTGTGATAACACTCACTTGTGTGTTGAGAGTGCTTTGGACCGAGGGGGGGTTACTGATCCCTGCCGGCGCCTCCACTTGCCCCTGCCCCCCTGCAGGATAAATACTGCTGCCTCCAAAGTCCAGTGGCAGGCCGTTCTGAGGCGGCGGAGGTGGAGGAGGGGGGAAGGACGAGTACGGAGGGGGGACAAGACCATCCTGAGCCCCCATCGCCTCCTGAGAGCCCTGATACATGAGAGAGAGAGAGAGAGAGAGAGAGAGAGAGACAACAGTGATAAATTAATCCAGTGCAGGATGAGTGCGTAAAACAGACGGGGAGGGGCAGAACGAAGCGACGGAGGAGAGACGACAGAACTCTAAGTGATTGAGTGAAAGAAACAGAGGGGGTAAAATACATGAGACATCAAAAGCATGGAGAGCTTGATGTGTGTGCGTGAGAGAAAAAAAAAAAAAAAAGCACTCAAGCCATCGCTAATGGTCGTGAAGAAGCGCCTGAGAGAGAAGAAGTCCATGAAAGCCTATTGTATTACAATCTACTATCTCATCACTACATCATCTGTTTATCTCAATCTTTCCTTCACCTCTCTTTGATCTACATCAAACTCCATTTAAACAGATAAATTGTTGTGCTTTGTTGTGTTCTTTAAAGTGTATGGCACATAAATATTTACTATTTCCAATTATTTAATACCACAACGAGGGAAACGTGGTCCTTGCGCCTCGGCTAGTTATCCATCTTCACCTCTCCATCATGTCCCATCGCCCGTCTGTGGTGACGAGAGGATTTCGGGCATCTTTTAAATATTCACGAGGAACTAATGCATAATTAAGAGCATATGGAGGCATCACATACGCTTCCACATGACCCTGAAAAGAAAAACTAGTCGTGTAACGAACCCACTCCCACACACACAAGCCAAGCTTAACATACAACACCTGGTCCCTTCCACACACACACACACACACACACTGACACAAAACACCTGTAGCTACTCATGTGTGCAACTGAACGACTTTTAATGAACACAACCCGCGCCCGAGCTCAAACACTGATCAGGAAAAGGGGAGTTTAAAATACCTAAGGAAGTGAAAAATGTAGTAAACACTCAAAATGCTAATGTTACAACCAGTGCTATGTCATTACAGTGTAAACGCTGGTTTATATCTAACTGCCGAACAGTCAAAAAGCCGAATGGCTGAAAAACACGGACAACAAATATGAAGCGCTTTCTGGATTGAGCACTTACTCCAGGAAAATTCTGCATTTATTATTAAAGACGCTGATGAGGACATTAAATGTTAATGATGGCGATTGTGATGATGCTTTTTACAGGCCGACATGATGGGGCAGGAGGGCATTAGTACATGGGTACAATTAAATATCATCAATGACAAAAGTGTTGTTGTTATTATGACACACACCGATCACTGAATACAGGGGTCATTTAGACAATTTTATACAGGAGACTTTGTAGGAACAGTTCAGGGAACAAATCTAAATGACCCAATACATAATGAGACTAGGGCTGCCACTATTGAAGAAATGGACATTTCTATTAAACCCCTTTCTCAAATTTAAGTTCTCCATATTAAACATAGTGCAAGCTCCTTTGGCAATGCTAATCGAGTTCATTAGAACTGTATTTGTTGTATATTTTGCCATACACAATGAATTGGGCTCAAAACAATAGCAAAAATAAAATCGATAAGGGGCATAACTCATCATGTCCTACATGCATCGAGGACACAGAATAAACTCAGGATCCAATCTAAAGGTTTACTTAAATAAAAATTTAAAGGTAGACGTCAGTCTCTTAATGAGAAAATGCAAATCGAAACACTTAACGATGGCTTTGAAGAGTGCCCGCTTGTCATAGCACCTGCCATGATATTAAATCCCATTACAGTTTTGCAGAGTGTGCAAAAAAATAAATTTCAGCCAGTTTAAAGTCAGTTTTGGTCTTTAGAAACTTTTGCTTCTTGGCTCTTGGCTCCATTGCAGTCGCCATTTTTTGAGTGGCACTGACCAATGACTGGAGACTCGTAACGCTCATTAAGAAAAAGCATTTCTTCAAACGGGCGCATTTTAGGAATCAAAATGGACCATCAACTAATATTAAAAATAAATACCAAACCGATGTGTCGACTCATAATATTGATATTAATGCATTTTCAGCGTTTCCTTCATTAACTACATCAACCAATCACGACAACAGTAAAAGCAACATCCATAAAGGGAAGAGCTGCAAGAAAAGAAGCCAAGTTAGAAGTAACACAAACAAAAAGTCAGGGGTAGATTTAGTCAGATAACTGAGAAAAGACAGTTTTTAAAATGAACAAAATGATAAAACAAAAAAGAGAGACCAAAAACTCACTAAATTAAAGAAAAATTCATGAAAGGTGGGGGGGGGCTAAGATGGATGAGGATGGAAATGGACAAGAGTGAAAAGGGAGGAGGATGAAAAAGTACACAAACAAATGAGGACAAAAAAGAAAAATATGGGGAGAAAAGAAAAGAATAGATGAAACAATGAGGGCGAAGGATGAGGAGACAAAATAAACACTTGAAGACGTTACGAAGACAACGTCGACAATATATGTGAATTACTGAGGAAGCCGGGGAGAAAAGAAGGGAACACAAGCAGTCAGCACAGAGGAGACGGTGGGAGGAGGGGGAAAGAGAGAAGGAAAATCTCTGCTGTCAAGTGTGCATTCTTTCTGGATGGTTAGCGGGCACCACTTCCCTACAAGGCAGCACAGCGGGAAGAGCAAGCGACAGAAAGCAGAGCGCCACGCAGTGAGAGTGCGGCGAGAGAAAAGACGGATAGTGGTAATAATAGCACCAATATCTTCTTCGCTGGCACTGGTATGAACACTTGATTTATTACCTGGAGTCTCGCTGGAACTGTCATGTAACACCGCGTACCCAGAGGCACTAACATGCCGATGATGATATAGTGCAAATCTATCTACGTAGTGGTTTGAGTGTAAATGTTTAAAAAATGCTTGTGACACATTTCCCCTCCCTCGGTGAGGTGTTGGTGTGTCTGTCCTGTCCTCTTCCAACACACACGCCCCTCATTTTATGCCCATTTTATGAACTTACAATAATACAATTGATAAATGAATCCGTTTTTAGAACTTTTGAAACCCAAGACTATTAGGCTGCATGTTGATAGTTCAAAAAAAATTCTAAAGCATGTGCAGATGAAGCTGTGGCGTTACAGGGTTCTAGGTAAACAAGCCTTATTGGCGTCTTACTGAGATAAATCCAAGAGATCTAGAACTGATGCACTACGGCATTCAATCATATCTGGATCTAATACGGTCTAAGCCAGAGGTGGGCAAACTACGGCCCGTGGGCCAGATGTAACCCATTAGACTTTTTAATCTGGCCCGCTGAATTTGGGATAAATAAAAAATAATAAAACTATATCCTATTATATAATAATACAACTATATAATAATACAATTACATCATAATACTTGCGCTACAGGGTACAACTAACAAAGTGAAAGTTAAAAGACTGTTTTTGAATGAGTGATGGTTTTGGAGTAAATATTTCAAATGAATGTATTAGTATAGAGTGAGGTTTGTAGCAATTAAAAAAAATCTGAAATAAATATAATGTGAGTTGTGACTAGTGTCCACATGGTTGCTTTCTTAGGTTTTCTGAGGACATGATAAGGAATGACTGAGCCAAGTTTTAGCTTTGTAAGTACTCGTCAAGACCTCAATCCAGCTGAGGTTTTGCGTTCAATACAATGTCAAAACTAGTTTGTTTTTCCAAAGACACTTGGGAATACCCCGATGTGACACTGGAGGGTCTTGTGTTTGATTGCCATATCGAATAAACCAAACGTAAGGACGTGAGGAGTACTTAGTTTTTCCAAGGATATGATGTGGACTCACAATGCCAAATTTTAGCCTTATAGGTACTCGGGAATTGGAAGAATTAGCAATGAGCCGGTAAAGGCTTTGCCTGTTATTAGTATAGATTCTATTATTAGACCTAACTTGCTTTCCTTTTCCCTGTTATATTCCCCATAGATACTCTTCTCCACTGATGAGGTGTTTTACACTTTATTTTAGTTTCAGCCTTCTAAGCCCATTTGTAAAAATTAGTGGACCAAAAAAGTGGACAATGAGTCAACTTTAGATCCCATTGTGGCCCTTAGGTCAAAATGTTTGCCCATCCAAGTCTAAGCTCATGCGCACACAACATCAAACACGATATAAACACGTTCTTACCTAATCTTCCAAAACCCTGAGCACATTTCTTTCCTTGATTTCCTGCACATAGAACATATGAGTATTGCCTCAAAGCTCCACTGTATCCATGAAGTACCTCACTTGTATTCAAAGAACCTAGTCTGCACTGAGCATGAGCAGATGGTGACTTGTAGCACAACCATCCAAAAATTTAAACATTAAAAATTTACCCAAAACAAAACAAAGAAAAAAAAAAAAAAATGCCATGGTGGTAAAGAGAACCTGTACAGGTTAAGCTCCTCATCCTGCTGCACCCAAACTTAGCTCGTACTGTTAATGTTTTAGGCATAAAAAATCATTTACATAATAACACTATTCATAAAGTCTTGCAATCCAGTCTGAGTCACCTGGCACTTTGTTCCTCGGCTCACCCTTTTATACAACTGTATGTGGAGCTTCACACCCCACCGGTTTCTGACCCGTGGCAGATTGCGAATTCCACTTTTCCTGATCGAGATTTGGGAAAGTATAAGATGCTATTGGTTAAATTCAAAGTAACTTAAACCGCAGTGGCTTCTTTAGAGTTAAACTCAAGCCATCAACGGTTAAAACAGTGAATAATAAAATCAGCTGGCAATCTGCCATCCTTTAGGGCAAATAATAAAGCGCCTTATTAAGCAGCGTTTACAGCATTATGCCAACTAGAGGTTGATTATTTTCCAAGTACGACTGTGAGAGATTTACTTCTTACTTAGTAAAAATTATCAAAGCCCTTGAGCTTTAGTTAATGTTTCTATTAATATGCAAAATGCCGAACTTAATTAGTGCAGAATTGACGCAGACCACCGCATTTTTTAGGGTTTCAAAATGATTTGAACACAATGGAATGCAAAGATAATTAAGTACCTTATATTGTAGAAAATGTTATTTTTATTTATAACACGTCTTTACTGCGTTGCCACAATGCCGTGATTGGTTAGGCTTGTGGTTAACGAAGTTATTTTGTGACCCGAAGGTTGCAGTTCGATTCGTGGTATACAGGGCTGCCTACCGCTATGGGCATGTGTGCTCATTTCACGAAATCGGTGTGTATGTGTGTGTGTTTCACTGCACGGATGGGTTAAATGTGGAGGACAAATTTCAGTGTGTGTAAGTGCAGTAGGCAAAATAGATTACGTCATCAAATAACCCAATGTAACAACCCACATGAATGGGATGGTAATGTTTTCACACTCTTTTGCCAAATGAGAAGCTTTATGGAACTAAAGCAGCTGGATGGACATCTCCATACATCTGAATCTCATTATTCAGGATAAACTGAATCCTTCTTTCCAAACACTTACTCGTATGGTGCGCTACAAATCCCGCAGCAATTTCCTTTTGTACAGGCAGTCAGCAGCCACTGGGCAAAGTGTGACAATATTAATGACCGGTGGGACTTCGGCACGCATTTAGATTGCATAACACGATCAAGCCGCCGCGATAGAAGTGCAGCACGCCAGAGAATGAACTGCGTTAATGTGATTGTTGACAGTAACTCGATTGTGTTAGGTGTGGAGCGTAAAATCCTCGTATCACCGGTGACACACGAGGAGCCTGCAGAGCCGTCCGGATGCGTGGCACAGATTTCTCGGCATGTGCGCTCGGATGGACAGCGTCGCGTGATTGTGCTGGCCCTCTGGTTGTGTAAGTGTACATGTGCAGTGAAGCAGAAGAAGTAAAGAGAAGTGCCTGACTTAGTTACAGGTCAGTTAGCGTGAGGACGCCATTATTCTGATCTAAAGAACAGTGCTAGAACTACGCAATGGGGAAGAACTTAAAAACGTAAAAGTTAAAAGGCAATTTATTTTAATAAGTGGACTGCCATGTTTCAGCCTCGTTTTCCAAGTGCTTCGTTTTCCCAGGCCATGATAGGGAATCGCAATAACAAATTTCAGCCTTGTGGGTGCTCGAATAATGGAAGAAGTAGTGAAAAGTCAGTGAGTGAGGGCTTTGCCATTTATTAGTATAGATAAAAATGACAGCCACTTTATTATGTCCATCTGATTGTAATATCAGCTCCACTTATAATATAAATGCACATTAGCGTTCTTCCATTATAGACTGCAGTCTACAGTGTCTCGATAAATTCCTCAACTTGGGCCCAGACCCGGTATTATTTGCGTGGTGGATAATTTCCATCATCCCATTGATATATTAATGATGATTTACTGGAATAAGACGAATAATCATTGTTGCAATTAATCGCGATTAACTTTTTGTGTTATATTTAGCAAGTCTTTTTCTATAACAAAATTTTATTTAGTTTTTTTTTAAATTAAATAAAAGAATCAGTGCGTTGTTCCTGTGATTTCTGCCCTTTTTAAATTATTGTCAAGTTAATTATTGCGTGACATTCATAATTGTATCCCATAAACAAAATTACAATAATCAAATAATTGTAATCTCAATCCTGGTGGGTTCGCATGGTGCAGCCACAGTAGTGCTGCTGTGTGGATATGACATATTGACTAAAATCTACCATCGACTGCTTAAGGGGTCAGAATAAGTTACAAATTAGGAGATTTTGTTTGAATTTTAAGAAGACACATTTGTAGTTTCCCGCATTCAAAGCGCTCAAACGCACAAAAATGCATTGTATTGGAATGATGTCAATAAAGGGAGTGACCATCAAGGGATTCTGACTGCGTTTATGGTGATGTGTAACTATGGCTATTTCAACACCTTGAAGATACTATATTAATTTTAACTATAAATCCCACACTGGCGGTGATCGTCTTAACTGGCCATATAGTACTACGAAGGCTGTAAAGGCAATAATGTACAATGGAGTACAGAAGTGTTAAGATGAAAATATAATTGAACAGAATGGAGAAACACCTCACTGTGTCTAGTGTTGCGTTAATGGCAGTAAAGCCCATTTCATCCGTCGCTCTTCTCACTCTTCCCCTCTTCTTGTTTGCACGCTCTGAAGACCCCAGATGTGACTTCAGGCACAAAGACGCTCTCCACCGTTCGTTACAGGACATAGAGCATCCTGATTGGCTGGCCAGTGCTTTCCTTATTAGGAAACGATTCGCTCATGATATTCTCAGGTTCCGGGCCTTTCTCTGAAGACTTGAGAGGGGTGGGGGGAGGGGGTGCTCCGCTCTTCTAAATTGCCATAAATCAGCGTCAACGAAAGCTTTCCTGGAGCAAAGCCTATGTGACCTGGGCTTTAAAAGCACAAGTGTGAAGCTCTGTGTTTTTGCTTATTAAAAAGCACACACACCTCATGTGTGTTTGTAAAAGTCCGGATACACGCTCCGCCTTCTGCACACCGGCAGTGACCGAGAAATGGGCTGATCTAGTTTCGGCCGCGCTGAGAGCTGCTTCACGTGTCAGTTGATGTAGTCTGGAGTACTGATCAGGCGAATGAAAGCATTACATTCTCTATGTATTTTTACATTATAGGATCTACAGCATGTAGTTCTAATGGAATACCTAAAAAACTGTTTAAAATGTGGAAAGGATTAATTATTAATGCTGATACCTTCAGGTCATATATGTGTGATGGCACGGCGATAAGCTGTAGATTTAATACTGACATCATAGCACTTACAAAATATAATTGGTTTGGCAAAAACCTGAAGGTCCGAATGATGTCCGTCACCTGACCTGATGAGCCAGTTCCTGTTGTTTTATAAGGCCTGCTTGCCTCCTGGGGGGTTGGGGGGAATCAGGAAAACCAGGATTACTCATCCACTATTATGTTGCGTACACAGGAGCTCATCTGAAATGGACATCACCATCTGCTGGCTCGATAAAGGGAGAAGCTGCAATTGATAACCACAAAGTAACGTACGATGTGCGTTTGACAAGGACCTAAATCGCGAGGCCGAGTTGGAACAATGGAATATTTGTACAGCTGGAGTCCATGTGTTTTTTAAGATTATTGTACGAGAGATAAGCCAATAAACAGAAACGCATCATTTCCATTATGTGGAAGGACAATACGGGAGCTAATGTAATGACCACGGCGAACGGCAATTAGCATTGGAGCCGCCTCCCTGTTAATCTTCTAAACAAATACGCAGATAACAAACTATTTAAGTGCATACAGAGCCAGACGGGGTGAGATGAATCACTCTTGGTAGCAATTGGTTGTTTCCTATTGTAACTATTTAATGCGCTTTTAACTATTACATATGAAGGTATAGAAAATTAACTGCAGAAAACCTAAACTGAGGGCTGAAGATTAAAAATGGATGATAGATGTAAGGTGCAGTCTTCACAAGTCCATCTTGTAACTGAACCATGGTTTCAATTACTGAAACAACAGTGTGTGGTATTTACCCATGATCATTAACTAAGTCACTAACATAGGGAGTGGTAGCTCAGTGGTTAGGGTGTTGGATTATCAATCACAAGGTTGGGGGTTCAAATCCCAGATCCACTGAAGTTACCAATGTGGGTCCTTGAGCAAGACCCTTAA
>JAOUQT010033711.1:0-11346 GCA_025769995.1 Xyliphius kryptos
GACTACAGTCTGAATTTGTAATACAACAAGGTCCGTCTTCATTGAAAATCGAAGTGGTAAAATAAGTGAAGCAAAATTTTGACTACTTTTGAAACCTTCAGTATTGTGTGTAAAAGTTAAAAATTAGCTTGAAATAGACAGCCCTACAAGTAAGTTTGTCAGTGACACACAAGAACACATCTCTTACCTGACAGGCTTGGGCGAGACTCATCCCCAATCGAAAACGTGCAGACATGCCAGGTGGCAGTGAGACAGACAGGCCATTGCTCAGGGCTGGGTTGATTACTTGCAGGCATCGAACCACAGCCTCCACTATAAGCTCACTGGTAAAGTGCTTGACACTCTGCACATCTTCATCAATTTCACTGAAAAACAAAAAGCAAATATAACCCAGAATATTTGAAATGTGAATTTTATTGATTGAGAACACATTTCTTAGTTTCTTAAAGTAATTGCTCTTAATATTACTTTGCATGCATGTGTATGTTTAAATATGTTCTAAATGCTGTTTTTTAAAAATAAATTGATTCAGTTTGTATTCTATAAAAGCGGGTCGCGACTTAATGACCATAAGAAAATGTAGGACCCGGGCTAAGACCAGTTGAGAACCCGTGGTCTATTGGTTTTTAAAGTCTAAAATTCCTCAGGGACCTACAACCTACCCTACTTACTAAAGAAGTCTGTAAAATATTTAATTCCTTTGGAAACTGAAACTAATAATAAATTATTTTCTTACTGATAAGGGGTCCATTGTGAAAAAATCTACACTACCAGAAAAGAATTGCACTTTATCGTTGGTTGTGACTTACATACTGTGCAATAATTGCATTTCTAACACATTTAATTTTAAAGTGAGCAAGGTAGTAATGTAACAGTTTGAGGGGATGACGCAAAGCACTTGACACACGGGTAGAGCAGAAAAGATGATGCCGGTGGCGAACGTAAAAACTAATGCTGTAAGGCATGCTACGATTTGCACATCAACATTAAAGAGGGCTGACTGAATCTGACTAAAATGTGTCCAATTCACAGGCATTTTTTCAGGGGCGTTTCATTAAAGTCACTCACTGATTTGCTTATTTGGCAGTTTAACTTTCTTCAATTCTGTCTTCATAGACTCATTGACTAAATGTTGACGTGCAGGTCGTAGCATTACTTAAAGCATTATCTTTACTTTAGCTGCCTACATCATCACCTCCATTCTAGCCATGCACCAATAGCCTGGAAACATCCCCTCCACGCTCTCCGTGTGCCAATCACTATATGCCACGTGCCTTGTGTCATCCCCTCCGCTCTATCAGTGCGCCAATCACTAGAGGTGACACACACAAAGTGCCTTATATTAACTTTCCCCAATTATTGTCACTTTGCTGCTGAGAATGTGCATTTTTCCATTGTGAGACTAATAAAGGCATAACTTATTTTAATAATTAACTAGTGTGTTGCTTTTTTATTATTTCTGTAATAGTTTGGCAATATTGTTGTGCATACAATCATGCCAGTAAAGCTACTGTAAATTTTGAATCTTGAGACTATTTCTGATTTTTATCTTTTTCAAAAGTGTTGTATCTTTCTTTCATGCAGATGTGCTTAACATTGAACATGACCATTAACATTTGATCATAACAATAACATTAAAGCTTTGACAAATTAAAATATTTTAATACGACTATAATAAGAGACAAATAGTTTAAAAAAAAATCAACTGAAAAATATGTGAGGTAAAGTCATTGAAGTAATCCTGATTAAGCCTAGCCTTAAAGTTTAACTCAAACCACTGAAACTTACATGCCAGTCTGTTTAAGAGAGTGGATCAGAATCTTATCGACCTCTTCCATTACTGAAGAAAGAATTTATATCCCAAACTTTTTCAAAAGGCAACACGAAACGCCGCCACAGCCAACAAACTACCGTCTACCATAAGGCTGTGTGTACAGCTAACATCACTTTAGCATCGCCTTATCCTTCACAGCAACGTTGCCCACATCATTAAAGCCACTGAATTTTCATAACCACGTAGAAAAAAGTTCATTTCGTGGATGCAAAATAAATATTTAGAACGCCATCACCGACAGAGATCCAAGGAAACAAGTATTCTGCAATGCACTAAACGCCAACAGGAAGTCAGCCAGCGTTTTCGCGGCAGTGCGAGATGGGATATGTAGTCTTTTCACTAACTCTGCTTCATGCGTTCGTTAGCTGCGAGTTCGAAATGCAAAACACAGTTACCCAGAATGCGAGGCGGAGCAAGTCGCATGACTACGGATGACGCTAAAACACGTGCGCGCCCGTTTTTCTTTATAATGAATGTAAATAAAAATGTAACGTTAATTGTTTGTTCAAAATCCTAAAGTTTTTCACAGTTTGCTTTAAAATTTTAACGCAACGTTGCATTTGAACACGTGCCTTATTTTTATTTTTATTTCATTATTTCGTGCGTAAATATAAGTGTGTCATCTCTATAGCGATTGCCGCACGGTAGACTGGAGGTGCTTGGCATAGCGATTGGCACACGGGTAGAGTGGAGGGGAAGACAGACTATATGGGGCATTTTGGAGAAGTCAATTTACCTTGAATCCATGTTTTTGGAATGTGGAAACATTAGCGAACAAGAAAAATGGAGGGGAAGATGTAGAGCGCTTAGGGATTTTTTTGCAATCCTTTAAAAATGCTCGCCACTTAGGTGTAGAATGTTAACGTCTATTTTAAATATATAAACTCCAAAGCCATCACTCATTCAAAAACAAATGCATTTCAACTTTCACATTGTTATTAAGTTCTCCCCTGTTGCACGGGTATTCCACTAGTAATTAATAAAAACCCTGTCATTTAAAATTGAAACCAAAAGTTTAAAAATGTCAGTGGGAGGAAACCAAAGAAACCCATGCAGACACGGGGAAAATATGGAAACACCACCTAGATCAGGATTTAAACCAGGAATCTAACCTCTAAGCCACAGTGCCGCCCTGTCGTTATTATTATTATTATTCATTGTCTTCTGCTTAATCCTCTACAAGTGTCGCAGGGGGCTTCCTAAGAACATTAGTGGTGAACCCATCTTGCATTTATTTTATTCTTTTTAATTAAATTCTGTAATAAAGATACTTGTTTTGTTTGTAAGTACTTTAAATACACAAGCAGTAGCTATGGAATATGAGATAATGCTTAATCCCAATCTGGGTGGAGTTTCCAGGTCCTCACCCAATCCAAAAACATGAACCCAAGATAAATTGGCTGCTCTAAATTGTCCCTATAGTCTGTGTATGTGTGTGTGTGTGTCCACCAATTGATTGCAGCTCTGTCCTGTGTTTATCTGCCCAGCACCAGAGACGTTTTTCCCTGGGGGGTCATGGGGATCCCCCAGCAATCGTCATAGAGGATTAGGCAGAAGATAATGAATTAATTAATTAATTAATTTGTGGTTATTACATATGAAATCAGTCAACAGTAAACCACGTGGTACATTAGTAACCACAAACATAAAGTATGTTTTTTTAAGAGCGCCAACTTTATGCCTGTAAAGAGATCTTATATGAGTTTATAAACAGTTATAAGCACTCATAAAGTAATTTTCATGAAAAGAAGCACTCGTTGAACACAAATGTTATAAGGCTTTATGTCACTGGTCTCTATAATAATTGAATCAAAATATATAATTTCTAATGTGTGATGTCATTTTGTTATAATATTTCATGGCATGCATAACACTTTGTAAGTGTGGTAATGTACATTTACGGACAATTACTAAGGCTTATGACAACTATTATAAAGCATTATGACAAGTTTTTTTGAAAGCTTTAGAAATGTGTAAATAATTAAAATTTTTACCAAATTTGTTTAAAATTTTTTACCAATGTGTTTACTGACCATTTTTTTACTTAATCTTTTGAAATCAAACAGGAAAAAGTTGTAGACAGATGGTCAGGCAAAAAATGTACCATGAAAGAAACACCAAAATGAAGAAAGACATTGGACAAGACCACTCTGTCGTGTGAATTAGCACCAAAGTGTGGTCTGGTCTTTAAACCCAGCAATGCTTAAAGCATTAGCAAAACAAAAGAAGTCAACTGCAACAGTGAATCAGTCTATGGACAGCTATTCCATGCTGACAAGGAGGGAAATCACATTTACACATGCCTTTTGTTCCTATTTAAAGTAAATGAGATCAAGTTTAGCAATAGCAAGGCATTTAGTGCATAAATGCATACTTGTATGTTCAAGCTTGCACTAGTAGTGACTTCAGTAGTATGTGTGACATCACAAGAAATCTGAGACCAGGGTTGTTAACAGACCTGCCTTTCAGCCTGTTCCTTTTCCACACATGTGCTCCTCTCTTTACTAGATCCACGGTGTCCTCTTTTCTTTTAGCTTTACTTTTGCTTTTTGGCTCCATTATATGGAAAAACTACTTTTTGGTGATCTGTTTGAAAATTTTTGTTAGTACTTTTGTGGTTGAGTAAGTTTCAACAGCTCAAAATAAGAAAAAAGGTAAGAAGCTTTACTTTACCATTTCGAGGGGAAAAATGCTTTGGGCTGTTGATGCCAGATATAAACATTCTTTACTGTTTCCACTGTAAATTTTCTGTTTGAAAACTGCATTGCCTCTCTCAACATATTGGATTATTGTTGGTATTTCAGTTTTTAGTCGTAGTAAGTAATTAATTACTTTATTTATGAATTTTTTATATTATTTAAAGATAAAACAACACAGACATCTTGTTTAATTCTTTTGGGGTTTAATATTTTTTATTCATGCATAGATATACTGGTGTCATTTAGAAGTGGTATTTCACTGATTGCCAATAAACACCAGTTTGCTGCCAACTTTTCTAATGTGCAGTTGCGAACCTCCAGACATTTTCCATGGCTTATTATATTGGCTTATTTAACCCTCTATTTCAAAATACACACTTTATAGTGTATATAATGCATCTGGTTCAGTTCTTTTTCTATAGATGATTTTCAATAGCATTTTGTTTTAAAGCAATGTACTCCACGTAAGCACATGCTGATGAAGCGTACAGTTTGCAAAAACATATACAAATGGTAGCCTAACTGACACAGTTAATGTTAAGTTGTTGTAGTAGGCTATGCTTTATGCCAAATTTTACAACCTATATGTTTAAAATGTAAAAAAATCAGATGCAGCACAATAGTTACTTTTTTAAAGTCCAGTGGCAGCATAGTTGTATTGTCAGAGGAAATAACTTACAGAGGTTAATCAAATGGAATGTGGCTCATTACATTTGCTGGAACAGCTATACCAGCCACGCTTACGCTGCGACCCCCACAATTGATCTGAATTAGTTGGCTTCCTTAGCAACTCAGAACGGATGTCCTGGTTAATTTGAAACTTCTTTGTTATGAATTTGAAGATTGAATGCTGTAGATAGAAGGAATATGAGGCATTTGTAGACATTCTGTCATGGAAATCATTTTATCTTGCTGTCTGTAAAATATAGTACAAGTAATAAAAGAAAATAACAATACATAGAAGTTAATACACATTGTTCATCTAATACTGTGTTCCAAGTACCAAGGTAAACAAAAATATGTTTCAGTATGCCAAAATCAAGAGTTTGTCAGTAAATTGAACGTAATGACTTGGAAAAAAAAAAGCTTGTTGTCATTTTCTATTATTTTTTATTTCAAAGAATAATCATTTGCTAATCATTTATGTTCAACATCAGATGTGATAGAAGGAAATAAGAAAATGGAATACAGGACAGATAGAGAAATATTCCTGAATTGGGTGGAGCTCTTTTGGCTGTTTAACTTGTGCAACAAGTAAATTTAGAGCATATCAGCAATGATCGCTTAGCGTTGTTTAACTTGAGCAACTAGGGAAGACAGACATCGATAAGAAATCTGGAACATCTCTGTTAAAATGTCATAAAATTAACCATGTTTTCAAAATTTTGTTTTGTTGTTGATGGTCAAATTTCTAGTCGAACCACTTTTTAAAGTAATAACAACAGTGAGCCCATGAACTGGTTAAGTTGCATCCTGTTTAATGTAAAAAAACAGTTTGTTAAAAAAGTTATTGGTAACACTTTCTATGAATCTGGTATTCATAATGCTTTATAAGTGCATTAATAAAGCTTTATAAAGTATTTATAATGTTTTATAACATTTGTCAATAATGTACATAGATGTTTAGATCATAGTCATAAATTGTTTTATCCATTTGGCATAAGGCTTTACAACACAAAGTGACATAATGCACTATAATGGGAATATATTTAAACTTTTGATTATTTGGATGTTTAGACATTCTTGCTGAAAACAAGATGATTACACTTTTTCTAAATTCTGAAAGAGGATTTATAAGCTTATATAAACCATTATGTACTACTATGTATGCAGTCTCTTTTAAAAAGGTAATAATGACAACAGTTATAAACACTTGTAAAGTCAGGAACAGCACTCGTTAAATACAAACGTTATAAGGGTTTATGTCACTGCTCTCTATAATAACACATTACTTTATGCCTGTAAATAAAGCTTTATAGCAGTTATGATTTTTGGGAAAGCACTCATTAAACATAAAGGTTATAAGGCTTTATTGTCTCTATAATTAGTTTATGAACAGTTAAAATAAATATTTTATAATGCATTATGTCACTTTGTGTTGTTAAGCCTTATGGCATGTTCTCGCAACACTTTTTAAGTGTGATTATGTACATATAGAGACAGAGGCTTATGACAAGTATTCTAAAGCATAATGTATACCTAATAAAGCTTTACATATTTGTTAAAAATGCATTATGAATACTGGATATATGAAAACTGTTACCAAGTTATCTCTTATCAATGTAAGCAAAAAGTCTTAACCAATTTGTTACTACACCACCTCATTTCATTTGTTTAAAAGCATCCTATAAATACTTCTACTGGCTGCTAAGGGGTTTAAACAAATAGCAGTAACTGTCAAGCTGTTTGGTCAAAGAGGCACAAGTCAACTAACTATGCACAGACTAGTCTGCAATACAATGTATTGGCTAATGGCCTGTAGGCTGAGAAAGGCATTATAAGTAGGGCTACAAGTCTGAACTGGCTTTATTTGCACTTGATCAGTGAGTCATTGGGAGGAGGGGTGAGAAAATATGGCTAGTCTTGCATCAGAAAACTTGAAAAATTATTCCTTTCTGCTCACGCCTCCTTTTCCTTTTCTCCTCCCTTCCTTTCACTCCTCCTCCTCCTTCTGCTAGTGAATGAAAGAACCATTTTGTGGTTGACATACGTTAGGGTTCATGTCATTCTGAAGTTTTATAATGTTTGAGGGGTTTTGGAACATATGTAAGATTAGGTTCGATTTTCCTTGCTGCTGATTAAAATAGCATTTCTTTTAAATTACCAAAATCACAACAACAGGCATAGTGTTTGTTCAGTAACATTATACATACATACTGGTACTTATAATGCTTTATTAACACATTTCTAAAGTTTTAAAATGTATTCTTAATTCTTTATAATACTTGTAATAAGGTTTTATAACATGGCGTGACATATAATTATATAATAATTATCATAATTATAAATTCTATATTTTACTTGTTCATTAACATAATTAAGGAGACCAGTGATATAATGCCTTATAATGTTTGTGTTTAATGAGTGCTTTTTCTGAAAATGACTTTATATGTCATTCAAATTGCTTATAAAATGTATAAGCTCTTTTTACAGGCATAAAGTACAGTGTTGTCATTAATTACGTTGGTAACATTTAACATAAATCCATAACGCATTATTAATATTTATAATGCTTATGGGAGAAACCCACACAGACACGGGGAGAACCTCCACCCAGATCAGTATATAACCCAACGCTGAAAGGCAAACATGCTAACCACTAGGGCACTGTGCCATCCTGGACCAAAACATGACAGATCGTAAAGTACTTTTCACTCTTTGTTTTATTGCAGCCATTTACTATAATAAAAAAATAAATGTAGCCATTTTTGCAAATTTATTGAAAACAACATTAACAACATTGTGCACAATAATTAGTAAATACAGAACAAAGTATTTCCCACTAGCTCTTAACAGTACAAACTAGTAGCATATTTCTTTACATAACCTTAAACTGTTTAATAAAGCAATAAGTTAAGAGAGGGCGGCATTATTGTGAATTAATCACAGGAAAAAGGTGTTTATAAGGCTCTACATGAAGTGGAATAGTTACACCTCTTTTCAGTGATGCATAAAAATGCTTTTTGATTTTTTTTGTATAATTTCTAAAGTACACAATTCATTAGTGCAAATAAAAAAATCATATCTACTGGTCATACATTTTTTTTTTTTTTTCAATTGTTTTGATGTAAACTTTTACTCATTAATAGTAGTTGTGTTGTAATAGTTGTGCACTTAAGCATGTGTATGCTAAAATAACAACAATTTTTTTACTAGATATTGTAATAACTGTGAGACTTAAAGTTGGCAGACTAGTCTGAACACTCTAGGCCTCTAAGCCACGTAGCCAACTTGTGTGTACAGGGAAAAACACCATTCTCCTTCTAAACACAAATTTCATATTAAATGGTAATGTGCACTTGAAATTTTCCCACAAGGTTTTTTTTAGAATCTGACCACCACCCAGATTCTACTGGCATTGACTGCGTCAGGCTTGGGCCTTTTTCATTTTTTGTCTGGATAAGTCCTTAGATAAGAATTTTGAACAGCTTCTGTATGATAAAAATGTTATTGATGTGTTGTACACTGAAAAGTTATTTCAGAAAACATGTTAAATTACACCCTGCAATAAAAATGTGGTAACACTTTCCACAAATCCAGTATTTATAATGCCTTACTCATAAAGTGTTATAATAAGATGCCATAAGGCTTTATAACACAAAGTGACACAATGCATTATTCTATATACAGTATATAAAACACTAATGCTGCTTTCAAGCGGGCATAGGGGACATCCACATCAAATGAAACAACAAATCCTTCAATGTGATACAAATTCCAAATCAGCCACATATTTCTGGAAAAATATCATTGTTGAAATGCGTGCATGTCCTGAAAATAACTTTAGAAGTGCTCATAACAGTTTACAAATGCTTATAAGCGCTTATAAGTATTGTCATCAATTACCTCAGTTACACTTTCTATGAATTTGGTATTCATAATGCATTATAAGTGCATTCATAAAGCCTAATAAAGTATCCATAATTCTTTATAACGCTTGTCATAAGCCTTTGTTAATGTACATAGATGTTCCTAACCATAGTCAAAAAGCTTTATAATACAAAGTGACACAATGCATGATTCTTTTGAATAGTTAAAATATATAATTTATAATGTTTTTTTGTCACATTGTGTTAAAAAGCCTTATGGCATGTTCTGATAACACTTTATGAGTGTGGTTATGTACATCAATGGACATTAACATAGGTTTATAACAAGTATCATAAAACATTATGAATACTTTATTAAGCTTTATTAATGTGTTTATATGCCTTAGGAATACCGGATTTAGGCAAAGTGTTAGCATTACCTTTGTTTACGAGACTGCATACATAGTATATAATAGCTTATAAAAGCTTATAAATGCTCTTTAAGTAAAGTGTAATCATCTTATTTTAAGTAAGACTGTCTAAACATTCAATAATAAAAAAATCAAATATGTTCATGTTATAATGCATGTTATAATGTCACTTTGTGTTACAAAGCCTTATGTCGAATTGCTATAAGATTTTTTTTATTATGATTATGAACATCTACGCACATTAACAAAGGCTAATGATAAATGATATAAAGCATTGTGAATATTTTATAAAGCTCTGTAAATGCACTTAAAATGCATTATGAATTCATGATTCATAGACAGTGTTCCCAAAACGTCTATCAAAACTTTAAAAAGTGGGAAAATATCTACAAAGGTGTTTCTCACATTTTTTACTTGTTTATTTTAAAAATGCGATATTTTGTAAAAGGTGTATTTATTTTATAGAAAAATTATTCAGAAATGTATTACAATGATGTAAAATTACATTTATTTTTTTATTTGAATTATTATTTGTTGAATTATTTGTTTTCTAGATTTGCATTACAGAATATCAATAAAGCAACTTCAACCAGATTTGTTAAGAAAACACACAAAAACATTAAAGCAGGACAAAGGAAAATGGAACTTCAAAAGCTTTCAAATGGACACCACCAATATGATGAGCCTCCAGAAGATGGGTATGCATTTTCCTCAAGTATAGTCCTTTTGTGCCTATGTAATAAAAATATATTTGTAATTTAGCCATGGTACAGAATGCACAAAGACATAAAACACACGGCGTAACAAAAATTAAAAGGCAAGCGCTACACCCAAGATGAATCTGAGATGTACCTTAGCTGTAACACCTGAAAGCATTCCATTCTAAGGGTAGCTTGGTTGAGAATTGGAGCATGGTCCGCTATTGAAAATGATACACAGAAATGACATACACTGCTTCATTCAAATCAACCGTGTGGAAGGTTATTGGGTTCCTGTGATTTACAGCAGCACTGGAGCAGTGCACATAGATTGAACACGGACGGTTTGTCGGCGCTGTGATGTATGTTTTTGGAAACATTTAGAACATGCTAACGCTTATTTGGCAGAATCATCCATATCGATAACCAGAACTCATGAAAAGGATGAATCTCTGCTACTTTTTACACTAATTTGTCTAATCTTATGGTTTTTTCATCAATGAATGTGCACATGCTTAATCCTCCACTCCCCATTACTGTAGCGATGAGCATATACAGTCATCCCTTATTGGGGCTACATTCTAGGGACCCCACAATGTGGTGGCGTTATAATTATTTTATTATTTACGTGTTCAAGGCCTTATAAACCCTTCCCACACTTCATATGTTAAAAAACAATTTCTAAACTTTTAAACCTATGGAAATTTTAAAATATACTGTATATAATGCGCTCATGGGAAACTCGTCATACAATAAATCTGACACCACTTGAATGTGCAAAAACAGCAGCACCAGATAACGTGCTGTGAAAAGCCTCTTAAACATTGTTTCCAACTTTTCAGTAAGGAAAGTAGCTACTGGCTGCCATCCATTATCTCCCGCTTATTTCTCTACTAGGGTTGTGGGTTCCCCATGCCCATTCGGGGAGAACATCTCGGGCGCTGGGCAGATACACCCAGGCGAGGGCACCAATCTATCGCTGGGCACACTCACTCACACAGCCACACAGACTATAGTGCAATTTACATTATTCAATTTACCTGGAATCCATGTTTTTTGACTGTGGGATGAAATTGGAGAACCCGGAGAAAACCCACGCAGACACGGGGAGAACATGGAAACTCCACCCAGATTGGGATTCGAACCGGGAATCCC